>WOAB01000364.1:0-209750 GCA_027886185.1 Rheum nobile | reverse complement strand
CCTAAACCCTAAACCCTAAACTCAAACAAGATCTAAGTTGAGAGGATAATCTTACCGAATAATGGTGATGAACAACAGAGCTTCAGTTGCAATGGTGATAACTCAGTAACCCTAGGGGTAACACTATTTATACAAGTGAAGAGTTGTGCATACCAACTAGCACACAACTGTAAAACACTCAGATTGTGCATAACAGCTATGAGAGAGTTGTATCACACTGATGCTACACTCAGGTTAGGGTTTAGGATCTTAGGGTTAGGGGTTTAGGGTGTAGGATATTAGGTTTAGGATATTAGGGTTAGGGGTTTAGGATCATAGGTCTAGGGTTTAGGGTATAGGGTTTAGGATTTAGGGTTTAGGGTTTATGGTTTAGGGTTTAGGATATAGGGTTAGGGTCTTAGGGTTAGGGTCTTAGGGTTAGTGTTTTAGGGTTTTAGGGTTTGGAGCTTATGGGTTTAAGGTTTAGGGTTAAGATCTTGGAGGTTAGGGTCTTGGGGTTAGTGTTTTGGGGGTTTGGTGCCTATGCCTTCCAGTGTCGCGCCCGCTGGGGCCACGGAGGGCTGCGCCCAGTGTCGCACCCACCGTGCCGCGGCTTAGGCCTTGACATTGGCCTTGACAAGCCTAGGTGCCTTGGCATAGGCCTTGGCCATGGCCTTAACAAGCCTAGATGCCTTTGGAAGGCATAGGTGCCTTGCCTTAATGCTAGACATGACAGGACAAAACGGCAACCAGAGCCGCCCTCTGGGCCCCTGACAGGCCCGCTGACAGCCCCACAGCATCGATCATGGCATTCCTCATTTTCGTCGGTCATTTTGTAAGCAATGGCCGAAAATAAAAAAATGGGAGCCTCCTAACATGTTATTTTAACCTCTAGAAACAAACCCCAAGCCGTTCGGATGGTTTTAAGGCCTAAAATAAATGTTTCAAAATCGTATGATCTGCCCTGTGAAGGAACACGTCTACTGGTGTTGGTGGCATTTCTGCCAGAACTGCACTATAGGGGGGGCGGTGGTCTCAACCCCCCATGGGCGCATGGGCACTCGGGAAGGCGAGTTGCCGCCCATGCACGGGCCTTGTCATAGGCACCTCGGTCCCTCTAAAAAGATGTTATTCGTCGTCCCTAGGCACTCGCATCGATCGATCTCGTCGACGCTCCCTCCGCTAACCGCTCTAGGGCCTAGCCGCGCCCAGTGTCGCGCCCGCTAAGGCCGCAGTCCCGACGCCCAGTGTCGCGCCCGCTGTGCCCGCAGCGAGTGTCGCGCCCGCTGTGGCCGCAGTCCCGTGCCCAATACCGCGCCCGCTGGGGCCACAGAGGGCCGTGCCCAGTGTCGCACCCACTGGGGCCACGGAGGGCTGCGCCCAGTGTCGTACCCACCGTGCCGCGGCATAGGCCTTGGCATTGGCCTTGACAAGCCTAGGTGCCTTGGCATAGGCCTTGACCATGCCCTTAACAAGCCTAGATGCCTTTGGAAGGCATAGGTGCCTTGCCTTGATGGCTAGACATGACAGGACAAAACGGCACCCAGAGCCACCCTCTGGGCCCCTGACAGGCCCGCTCACAGCCCCAAAGCATCGATCATGGCATTCGTCATTTTCGTCGGTCATTTTGTGAGCAATGGCCGAAAATAAAAAATTGGGAGCCTCCTAACATGTTATTTTAACCTCTAGAAACAAACCCCAAGCCGTTCGGATGGTTTTAAGGCCTAAATTAAATGTTTCAAAATCGTATGATCTGCCTTGTGAAGGAACACGTCTACTGGTGTTGGTGGCATTTCTGTCAGAACTGTACTATAGGGGGGGCGGTGGTCTCAACCCCCCGTGGGCGCATGGGCACTCGGGAAGGCGAGTTGCCGCCCATGCACGGGCCTTGTCATAGGCACCTCGGTCCCTCTAAAAAGACGTTATTCGCCGTCCCTAGGCACTCGGATCGATCGATCTCGTCGACGCTCCCTCCGCTAACCGCTCTAGGGCCTAGCCACGCCCAGTGTCGCGCCCGCTATGGCCGCAGTCCCGACGCCCAGTGTCGCGCCCGCTGTGCCCGCAGCGAGTGTCGCGTCTGCTGTGGCCGCAGTCCAGCGCCCAATGTCGCGCCCGCTGGGGCCACGGAGGGCCGTGCCCAGTGTCGCGCCCGCTGGGGCCACGGAGGGTTGCGCCCAGTGTCGCACCCACCGTGCCACGGCATTGGCCTTGACAAGCCTAGGTGCCTTGGCCAAGGCCTTGGCCATGTTCTTAACAAGCCTAGATGCCTTTGGAAGGCCTAGGTGCCTTGCCTTGATGTCTAGACATGACAGGCCAAAACGGCACCCAGGGCCGCCCTCTAGGCCCCTGACAGGCCTGCTGACAGTCCCAGAGCATCAATCATGACATTAGCCATTTTTGTCGGTCATTTTGTAAGCAATGGCCGAAAATAAAAAATTGGGAGACTCCTAACATGTTATTTTAACCTCTAGAAACAAATCCCAAGCCGTTCGGATGGTTTTAAGGCCTAAATAAAATATTTCAAAATCGTATGATCTGCCTTGTGAAGGAACATGTCTACTGGTGTTGGTGGCATTTCTGCCCAAACTGCACTATAGGGGGGAGGTGGTCTCAACCCCCCGTGGGCGCATGGGCATTCGATAAGGCGGGTTGCTGCCCATGCACGTGCCTTGTCCTAGGCCCCTCGGTCCCTCCAAAAAGATGTTATTTGTCGTCCATAGGCACTCGGATTGATCGATCTCGTCGACGCTCCGTCCTCTAACCGCTCTAGGGCCTAGCCGCGCCCACTGTCGCGCCCGCTATAGCCACAGTCCCGCGCCCACAGTCCCTCGCCCAGTGTCGCGCCCGCAGCGAGTGTCGCGCCGAGTGTCGCGCCCGCTGTGCCCGCAGCGAGTGTCGCGCCCGTTGTGCCCGCAGCGAGTGTCGCGCCCGCTGTGGCCGTAGTCCCGCGCCCAGTGTCGCGCCCGCTGGGGCCACGGAGGGTCGTGCCCAGTGTCGCGCCCGCTGTGCCGCGGCATTGGCCTTGACAAGCCTAGGTCCCTTGGCATTGGCCATGACAAGCCTAGGTGCCTTGCCTTGATGGCTAGACATAACAGGCCAAAACGGCACCCACAGCCGCCCTCTGGGCCCCTGTCAGGCCCGCCGACAGCCTCAGAGCATCGATCATGGCATTCGCCATTTTCGTCGGTTATTTAGTGAGTAACGACCGAAAATAAAAAATTGGGAGCCTCCTAACATGTTATTCTATCCTCTAGAAAGAAACCCCAAGTCGTTCGGATGGTTTTAAGGCCTGAAATAAATGTTTCAAAGTCGTATGATCTGCCCTGTGAAGGAACACGTCTACTGGTGTTGGTGGCAATTCTGCCCAAACTGCACTTTAGGGGGGGGAGGTGGTCTCAACCCCCCGTGGGGGCATGGGCAATCGGTAAGGTGGGTTGCTATCCATGCACGTGCCTTGTCCTAGGCCCCTCGGTCCCTCGAAAAAGACGCTATTTGTCATCCCCAGGCACTCGGATCGATCGATCTCATCGAAGCTCCCTCCGCTAACCGCTCTAGGGCCTAGCCGTGCCTAGTGTCGTGCCCGCTATGGCCGCAGTCCCGCGCCCGTAGTCCCTCGCCCAGTGTCGCGCCCGCTGTGCCCGCAGCGAGTGTCGCGCCCGCTGTTCCCGCAGCGAGTGTCGCGCCCGCTGTGGCCGCAGTCACACGCCCAGTGTCGCGCCCGCTGGGGCCACAGAGGGTCATGCCCAGTGTCATGCCCGCTGTGCCGCGGCATAGGCCTTGGCATTGGCCTTGACAAGCCTAGGTGTCTTGGTATTGGCCTTGACAAGCCTAGGTGTCTTGCCTTGATGGCTAGACATGACAAGCCAAAACGGCACCCACATCCGCCCTATGGGCCCCTTTCAGTCCCGTCGACAGCCTCAGAGCATCGATCATGGCATTCGCCATTTTCGTCGGTCATTTTGTGAGCAACGGCCAAAAATATAAAATTGGGAGCTTCCTAACACGTTATTCTCTCCTCTAGAAGCAGTCCCAAAGCCGTTCGGATGGTTTTAAGGCCTGAAATAAATGTTTCAAAATCGTATGATCTGTCTTGTGAAGGAACACGTCTACTTGGTGGCATTTCTGTCCAAACTGCACTATAGGGGGGGAGGTGGTCTCAACCCCCCGTGGGCGCATGGGCATTCTGGAAGGCGGGTTGCCGCCAATGCATGGGCCTTGTCCTAGGCCTCTCGGTTCCTATAAAAAGACGTTATTCGCCGTCCCTAGGCACTCTGATCGATCGATCTCGTCGACGCTCCATCCGCTAACCGCTCTAGGGCGTAGCTGCGTCCAGTGTCGCGCCCGCTATGGCCATAGTCCTGCGCCCAATGTCGCGCCCGCTGTGCCCGCACCGAGTATCACACCCAATGTCGTGCCAGCGGTGGTCGCAGTCCCGCGCCCAGTGTCGCGCCCGCTGGGGGCACGGAGGGTCGCGCCAAATGTCGCGCCCGTTGTGCCGTGGTATAGGCCTTGGCATTGGCTTTGACAAGCCTAGGTGCCTTGGAATTGGCCTTGACAAGCCTAGGTGCCTTGCCTTGATGTCTAGACATGACAGACCTAAACGGCACCCACAGCCGCCCTCTGGGCCCCTGTTAGGCCCGCCAACAGCCTCAGAGCATTGATCATGACATTCGCCGTTTTCGTCGGTCATTTTGTGAGTAACGATCGAAAATAAAAAAAAATGGAGGCTTTCTATCCTTTAGAAACAAACCCCAAGGCGTTCGGATGGTTTTAAGGCCTGAAATAAATGTTTCAAAATCGTATGATCTGCCCTGTGAAGGAATACGTCTACTGGTGTTGCTGGCATTTCTCCCCAAACCGCACTATAGGGGGGCAGGTGGTCTCAACCCCCCGTGGGCGCATGGGCACTCGGGAAGGCGGGTTGCAGCCCATGCACGAGCCTTGTCCTTGGCCCCTCTGTCCCTCAAAAAAGACGCTATTCGCTGTCCCTAGGCACTCGGATCGATCGATCTCGTCGACGCTCCCTCCGCTAACCGCTATAGGGCCTAGCCTAGCCACGTGTCGCGCCCGCTATGGTTGCAGTCCCACGCCCAGTGTCGTGCCCGCTGTGCCCGCAGCGAGTGTCGCGCCCGATGTGCCCGCAGCGAGTGTCGCGCCCGCTGTGCCCGCAGCGAGTGTCGCGCCCGCTGTAGCCGTAGTCCCTCGCCCAGTGTCGCGCCCGCTAGGGCCACGGAAGGCCGCGCCCAGTGTCGCGCCCGCCATGCTGCGGCATAGGCCTTGACAAGCGTAGGTGCCTTGGCATTAGCCTAGGTGCCTTGGCATTAGCCTAGGTGCCTTGGCATTAGCCTAGGTGCCTTGCCTTTATGGCTAGACATGACAGGCCAAAACGGCACCCACAGCCGCCCTCTAGGCCCCTGACAGGCCCGCCGACAGCCCAGAGCATCGATCATGGCATTCGCCATTTTCGTAAGTGATTTTGTGAGCAACGTTCGAAAATAAAAAATTGGGAGCCTCCTAACATGTTATTCTATCCTCTAGAAACAAACCTCAAGCCGTTCGAATGGTTTTAAGGCCTGAAATAAATGTTTCAAAATCGTATGATCTGCCCTGTGAAGGAACACGTCTATTGGTGTTGGTGGCATTTCTGCCCAAACTGCACTATAGGGGAAGAGGTGGTCTCAACCTCCCGTGGGCGCATGGGCACTCGGGAAGGCGGATTGCTGCCCATGCACGAGCCTTGTCCTAGGTACCTCGGTCCCTCTAAAAAGATAAGGAATTGATAAAAATATGTAACTAAACTAAGGTTGTGCAAAGGCTAGAATCCTCTCTTTAATAATAATACGCTCTTCATAGTAACTAAACCAAGTTGACAAAGACTAGAATAATAATACTCAATCTTCAAAGTGCTAAAGTGTCAAAATCCTCTCTTTAATTTCAATCCTTGTAGTACGGCCGTGCAAAGCTAAAACCGAAAACAAAACTAAAAACTAAACTAACCTAAAGCTACATAATCCCTCCAAAACTCCGTAATTCCTCCCATAAAACAAACCTGCTCTCCAATTTGTAGTGGGCCGGCCCATGAAGAGGAACAAACCTCCCAAGCTGCCGCCTATCAACAGTGGACCAAATGAAGAATTCAATTTACATTGTGGGCCTGCACACCTCCTCAAAACAAGTACCGTTACTAATCTAAAATAAAGCTACGTGGATAAGAAAGTCCAAAAAGCCCAATCTAAGTTCTATTGATCAATATATCTGCTGGCCCAACATGTGAAAGAGTGACAACACGCCTCTCCGTCATATTCACGTAGGCCAAATTGGAATTGAACACCGAGAGTTCACGGGGGCCACTTCATTGGAAGAATTCAAGCGGGCTTATCATACGGGCCCAAATTTCACGTGCAGTAGCTAAACAACGGTCCACCAAAGGAATTCTTTTAGTTGACACTCGGATATTTGCAATTTCGAGCGTATTATTTTCATACTGGACTTTAAATATCTGAAATCATAAAAATACGAGTATAGACTTCGAATACAAAATAATACAAAATTAAATATAAAAAATATAAATTATGCATGAAAATGATTTAATCTATATTGCAACTAGACTCCTAAAATATGTATAAATTAGGTGTTATCAAAGGCGGGTTGCCGCCCATGCACGGGCCTTGTCATAGGCACCTCGGACCCTCTAAAAAGACGATATTTGCCGTCCCTAGGGACTCGGATCGATCGATCGATGTCGTCGACGCTCCCTCCGCTAACCGCTCTAGGGCCTAGCCGCGCCCAGTGTCGCGCCCGCTATGGCCGCAGTCCCGCGCCCGCTGTGTCCATATTCGCATAAGCTAATACGGGCATAAAGCATCTAGGAATGAATCAAATATTATTTCAATTCAGGCAAAGACATAATTCTAATTACATACGCATCGTCGGGATCACCCCAACCTTAGAACTATGAATTTAGCCAAACATAATTGAAGTCATATTCAATAGATTTAAACTAGCCAACAACATATATGAATGATTCAATAAATACCAGGGATAAGAAAATTTAATCTCAATGTATAAATAATCCAAATTGATCAAAGACTAGAACGTTAATACCAAATGTTAAAATTGTGCAAATGCCGAAAATCCTCATGAAATTCACCCCCTGTTTGCGGCAGAACCCATCTAAAAACAAAACTAGAACTCCTCACTAAATAAAATCCTAAGACTACGTACCCAAAGAAAGAAAGAAAAAAAAAAAATGAACAACCTCATTAAAGTATTAAACTAATCTAATACTAACGTAAGGTCTGCCGCCGTCCTCGCTTGTATTGGGCCGGCCCACTTCTTTATATTCAAGCTCCAGCTGCCATCATCCATTTCTTCTTTTATTAATCCGTAGGCTTTTCCAAGCAATGCACGTGAAGTCTTGAGGTGGGCCACCGAGAATGGACATGAATTGGCCCAATAATAATAGGCCCACTACTATATAACTCCAATTCTTGTAATATTGTCTTGATCGGTCCATCACATTCATTATAGTCTTGAAATATCTGAAATATATAAAAATACGAGTGTAGATTCCGAATGCAAAATAATACAAAATTAATTATAAAAATATAAAATATACATGAAAATGATCTAATCTAATATGCAACTAGACTCCTGAAACATGTATAAATTAAGCGTTATCATATACGCTCTACTTTGTATAGCGTAAATAGGACTTATTAACACATTATTCGAGATGTATGGAGGAGTTTTAGGGGTTATTCTGTAATTCAGACGATAAGTGTTGAAGTGAAGAAATGCAAAGAATTACAGGAGTTTGAGCCTTGGAAGAAGAAGTGAAGACGGAGTTACAAACGAAGGAAAACCGTGCTGCAGAGAACGAACCGCGGGCGCGAGAAATTACCCGCGATCGCTGGTTAATCAATCGAAGTTGAGCATATAAATTGAATTTGGGCTTGGTGTTTTTAATTAAATGAACCAGCCCATATTAAATGAAGCAGGTCGGCCTATTAAATAAGGCATGGAATTGGAACAGGTCGGCCCACAAATGGAAGAAGGATGAAGGGTCTACAATGTAATTCATGGAAATTTAATGCTCATTCGGATAGATGAGGCATTGACTTATATTAAGTTTCAAAACACACTGCATATATGATACTCTATGCAAATGATGGTACAACTAAAATATCAACATGGGTTTAGGGTTAATGTTTAGGGTTTGTGGCCTGGTAGGGGTTTTAGGTTAGGGTTTAGAATCTTATGGTTATGATTTTAGGGATTAAGGTCTTATGATTTAGGATCTTGGGGATAGAGTCTTGGGGTTATGGTTTAGGATTTAGGGTCTAGGATTTTTGGGACTTGTGCAAGTTTAGGGTTAGAGTTTATCATTTTAGGGTTTAGAATCTTAGGGTTAGGATTTTAGGGTTAGGGCCTTAGGATTTAGGATCTTAGGGTTAGGGACTTAGGGTTAGGGTTTAGAACTTAGGGTTTAAAATCTTAGGGTTTAGGGTCTTAGGATCTTAGGGTTTGGATTTAAAATCTTAGAGTTTAGGGTCTTAGGATTTAGGATCTTAGGGTTAGGGGCTTATGGTTAGGGTTTAGGATCTTAGGGTTTAGGGTTTGGGATCTAAGGTCTAGGGTTTAGAATTTTGGACCTAGGGTCTAGGGTTGGGTATGGGATCGGCACCCTAAAACCTAAACCCTACGTGCCTTGGCATAAGCCTTGGCATTGGCCTTGACAAAGCTAGGTGCATTGGCATCGGACTTGGCTCATGGCCTTAACAAGCTTAGGTGTCTTGCCTTGATGGCTAGACATGACAGGCCAAAACGGCACCCACAGCCGCCTTCTAGGCCCTTGTGAGGCCCGCCGCCAGCCTGAGGGCATCGATCATGGCATTCGCCGTTTTCGTCGGTCATTTTGTGAGTAACTATCGAAAATAAAAAATTGGTAGGCTCCTAACATGTTATTCTATCCTATAGAAAGAAACCCCAAGCAGTTCGGATGGTTTTAAGGCTTGAAATAAATGTTTCAAAATCGTATGATCTACCCTGTGAAGAAACACGTCTACTGGTATTGGTGGCGTTTCTGCCCAAAATGCACTATAGGGGGGGAGGTGGTCTCAACCCCCCGTGGGCGCATGGGCACTCGCTAAGGTGGATTGTTGCCCATGCACGTGCCTTGTCCTAGGCCCCTCGGTCCCTCCAAAAAGACGCTATTTGCCATCCCTAGGCACTCGGATCGATCGATCTCGTCGACGCTCCCTTCGCTAACCGCTCTAGGGCCTACCCGCGCCCAGTATCGCGCCCGCTATGGCCGCAGTCCCTCGCCCAGTGTCGCGCCCGCTGTGCCCGCAGCGAGTGTCGCGCCGAGTGTCACGTCTGTTGTGCCCGCAGCGAGTGTCGCGCCCGCTGTGGCCGCAGTCCCGCGCCCAGTGCCGCGCCCGCTGGGGCCACGGAGGGTCATGCCCAGTGTCGCGCCCGTTGTGCCCGCAGTGAGTGTCGCGCCCGCTGTGCCCGCAGCGAGTGTCGCGCCCGCTGTGGCCGTAGTCCCGCTCCCAGTGTCGCGCCCGCTGGGGCCACGGACGTTCGTGCCCAGTGTCGCGTCCGTTGTGTCGCGGCATAGGCCTTGTCATTGGCCTTCACAGGCCTAGGTGCCTTGGCATTGGCCATGACAAGCCTAGGGGCCTTTGTCAAGCCTAGGTGCCTTTGTCAAGCTTAGGTGCCTTACCTTGATGGCTAGACATGACAGGCCAAAACGGCACCCACAGCCACCCTCTGGGCCCTTGTCAGGCCCGCCGACAGCCTCAGAGCATCGATCATGGCATTCGTCGTTTTCGTCGGTCATTTTTTGAGCAACGATCGAAAATAAAAAATTGGGAGCCTCATAACACATTATTCTATTCTCTAGAAGCATTCCCCAAGCCGTTCGGATGGTATTAAGGCCTGAAATAAATGTTTCAAAATCGTATGATCTGCCCTGTGAAGGAACACGTCTACTGGTGTTCGTGGCATTTCTGCCCCAAACTGCACTATAAGGGAGGAGGCGGTCTCAACCCCTCGTGGGCGCATGGGCACTTGGGAAGGCGGGTTGCCGCCCATGCACGGGCCTTGTCCTAGGCCCCTCGGTCCCTCGAAAAAGATGTTATTTGCCGTCCCTAGACACTCCGATTGATCGATCTGGTTGACGCTCCCTCCGCTAACCGCTCTAGGGCCTAGCCGCGCCCAGTGTCGCGCCCGCTATGGCCGCAGTCTCGCGCCTAGTGTCGTGCCCGATGTGCTCGCAGCGAGTGTCGCGCCCGCCGTGCCGCGGCATAGGCCTTGTCATTGGCCTCGACAAGCCTAGGTGCCTTGGCATTGGCCTTGCTAAGCCTAGGTGCCTTGCCTTGATGGCTAGACATGACAGCCCAAAATGGCACCCACAGCCGCCTTCTACGCCCTTGTCCGGGCCGCCGCCAGCCTCAGGGCATCGATCATGGCATTCGCCGTTTTCGCCGGTCATTTTATGAGTAATGACCGGAAAAAAAATTGGGAGCCTCCTAACATGTTATTCTATCCTATAGAAAGAAACCCCAAGCCGTTCGGATGGTTTTAGGGCCTGAAATAAATGTTTCAAAACCCCAAGTCGTTCGGATTTTTTTCTAGAATTTTCACAAATTAATCATGTGGTAAATATGATTAAATGAGCTGGCTAGGGGGTATCCTTACAATTTAAAAAGTGGGAGGTGCACCCAGTGTCGCGCCCGCTATCATGTCTAGCCATCATGGCAAGGCACCTCGCTGCGTCCAGTGTCGCGCCCGCTATGGTCGCAGTCCCGCGCCCAGTGTCGCGCCCGATGTGGCCGCAGCGGGTGTCGCGCCCAGTGTCGTGTCCGTTGTGCCCGCAGTGAGTGTCGCGCCCGCAGTGAGTGTCGCGCCCGCTGTGCCCGCAGTCACGCGCCCAGTTTCGCGCCCGTTGGGGCCACGGAGGGTCGCGCCCCTGAACCCTGAACGTTGACAAGCCTAGGCGCCTTTGGAAAGCTTAGGTGCCTTTGGCAAGCCTAGGTGCCTTGCCATGATGGCTAGACATGACAGCCCAAAACGACACCCACAGCCGCCCTCTGGGCCCCTGACAGGCCCGCCGACAGCCCCAGAGCATCGATCATGGCATTCGCCATTTTCGTCAGTCATTTTGTGAGCAACGGCCGAAATTATCATATGATCTGTCCTGTGAAGGAACACGTCTACTGGTGTTGGTGTCATTTCTGCCCAAACTGCACTATAGGGGGGGAGGTGGTCTCACCCCCCGTGGGCGCATGGGCACTCGGGAAGGCTGGTTGCCGCCCATGCACGGGCCTTGTCCTAGGTCCCTCCAAAAAGACGCTATTCGCCATCCCTAGGCAATCGAATCGATCGATCTCGTCGACGCTCCCTCCGCTAATCAATCTAGGGCCTAGCCGCGCCCAGTGTCGCGCCCGCTATGGCCGCAGTCCCGCGCCCGCAGTCCCCCGCCCAGTGTCGCACCCGATATGCCTGCAGCGAGTATCGCGCCCATTGTCGCGCCCACTTTGCCCGCAACGAGTGTCGTGCCTGCTGTGGCCGCAGTCCCGCGGCCAGTATCGCGCCCGCTAGGGCCACGGAGGGCCACGTCCGTCGTGCCGCGGTATAGGCCCTGGCATTGGCCTTGACAAGCCTAGGTGCCTTGCCTTGATGGCTAGACATGACAAGCCAAAACGGCACCCACAGCCGCCCTTTGGGCCCCTGTCAGGCCCGCCGACAGCCTCAGAGCATCGATCAGGGCATTCGCCGTTTTCGTCGGTAATTTTGTGAACAACGGCCGAAAGTAAAAAATTGGGAGCCTCCTAACTAACACGTTATTC
This sequence comes from Rheum nobile, assembly GCA_027886185.1. NCBI lineage: Eukaryota > Viridiplantae > Streptophyta > Magnoliopsida > Caryophyllales > Polygonaceae > Rheum > Rheum nobile. The sequence goes on along the minus strand of WOAB01000364.1, from coordinate 197,916 downwards.
TATCCTCTATAAGCATTCCCCAAGCCGTTCGGAGGGTTTTAAAGCCTGAAATAAATGTTTCAAAATCGTATGATCTGCCCTGTGAAGGAACACGTCTACTGGTGTTGGTGGCATTTCTGTCCAAACTACACTATAGGGGGGAGGTGGTCTCAACCCCCCGTGGGCGCATGGGCACTCGGGAAGGCGGGTTGGCGCCCATGCACGGGCCTTGTCTTAGGCACATCGGTCCCTCTAAAAAGACGATATTCGACGTCCCTTGGCACTCGGATCGATCGATCTCGTCGATGCTCCCTCCGCTAACCGGTCTAGGGCCTAGCCGCGCCCAGTGTCGCGTCCGCTATGGACGCAGTCCCGCGCCCACCGTCGCGCTCGCTGTGCCCGCAGCGAGTATCGCGCCCGCTGTGGCCGCAGTCCCGCGCCCAGTGTCGCTCCCGCTGGGGCAACGGAGGGCCGCACCCAGTGTCGCACCCGCCATGACACGGCATAGGCCTTGGCATTGGCTTTGACAAGCCTAGGTGCCTTGGCATAGGCCTTGGCATTGGCCTTGACAAGCCTATGTGCGTTCGTATAGGCCTTGGCCATGGCCTTAATAAGCCTAGGTGCCTTTGGAAGGCCTAGGTGACTTGCCTTGATGGCTAGACATGACAGGCCAAAACGGCACCCACAGCCGCCCTCTATGGCCGCAGTCCCGCGCCCACTGTGGCCGCAGTCCCGCGCCCATTGTCGCGCATGCTGGGGCCGCGCCCAGTGTCGCACCCATCGTGTCACGGCATAGTCCTTGGCATTGGCTTTGACAAGCCTAGGTGCCTTGGCATTGGCCTTGACAAGCCTAGGTGCCTTGGCATAGGCATTGGCCATGGCCTTCACAAGCCTAGGTGCCTTTGAAAGGCCTATGTGCCTTGCCTTGATGGCTAGACATGACAGGCCAAAACGGCACCCAGAGCCGCCCTCTGGGCCCGTAATAGGCCCGCCGACAGCCCGAGATCGTCGATCATGGCATTCGCCATTTTCGTCGGTCATTTTGTGAGCAACGGCCGAAAATAAAAAATTGAGAGCCTCCTAACATGTTATTCTATCCTCTAGAAACAAACCCCAAGCCAAGCCGTTCGGATGGTTTTAAGGCCTAATATAAATGTTTCAAAATCGTATGATCTGCCCTGTGAAGGAACACGTCTACTGGTGTTGGTGGCATTTCTGCCCAAACTGCACTATAGGGGGGAAGGTGGTCTCAAACCCCGTGGGCGCATGGGCACTCGGGAAGGCCAGTTGCCGCCCATGCACGGGCCTTGTCCTAGAAACCTCGGTCCCTCTAAAAAGACGATATTCGCCGTCCCTGGGGACTCGGATCGATCGATGTCGTCGACGCTCCCTCCGCTAACTGCTCTAGGGCCTAGCCACGGCCAGTGTCGCGCCCGCTATGGCCGCACTCCCGCGCCCAGTGTCGCGCCCGTTGTGGCCGCAACGGGTGTCGCGCCCGCAGTGTCGCGCCCGCTGGGGCCACGGAGGGTCGCGTCCCTGAACCCTTAATGCTGACAAGCCTAGCCCCCTTTGGAAAACCTAGGTGCCTTTGGAAGGCCTAGGTGCCTTGCCTTGATGACTAGACATGACATGCCAAAACGGCACCCACAGCCGCCCTCTGGGTCCCTGTCAGGCCCGCCGACAGCCTCAGAGCATCGATCAAGGCATTCGCCGTTTTCGTCGGTCATTTAGTGAGTAACGACCGAAAATAAAAAAATGGGAGCTTCCTAACATGTTTTTCTATTCTCTAGAAACAAACCCCAAGCCGTTCGGATGGTTTTAAGGCCTGAAATAAATGTTTCAAAATCGTATGATCTGCCTCGTGAAGGAACACGTCTACTGGTGTTGGTGGCATTTCTGCCCAAACTGCACTATAGGGGGGGAGGTGGTCTCAACCCCCCGTGGGCGCATGGACACTCGGGAAGGCGGGTTGCCGCCCATGCACAGGCCTTGTCATAGGCACCTCGGACCCTCTAAAAAGACGATATTCGCCGTCCCTAGGGACTCGGATTGATCGATCGATGTCGTCGACGCTCCCTCCACTAACCACTCTAGGGCCTAGCCGCGCCCATTGTCGTGCCCGCTATGGCCGCAGTCCCGCGCCGCATCCCGCGCCCGCTGTGGCCGCAGCAGGTGTCGCGCCCTGTGTCGGCCCGCAGTCACGCACCCAGTGTCGCGCCCGCTGGGGCCACGGATGGTCGCGCCCCTGAACCCTGAACGATGACAAGCCTAGGCGCCTTTGGAAAGCTTAGGTGCCTTTGGCAAGCCTAGATGCCTTGCCATGATGGCTAGATATGACAGCCCAAAACGGCACCCACAGCCGCCCTCTGGGCCCCTGACAGGCCCGCCGACAGCCTCAGAGCATCGATCAAGGCATTCGCCGTTTTCGTCGATCATTTAGTGAGTAACGACCGAAAATAAAAAATTGAGAGCCTCCTAACATGTTTTTCTATTCTCTAGAAACAAACCCCAAGCCGTTCGGATGGTTTTAAGGCCTGAAATAAATGTTTCAAAATCGTATGATCTGTCTCGTGAAGGAACACGTCTACTGGTGTTGGTGGCATTTCTGCCCAAACTGCACTATAGGGGGGGAGGTGGTCTCAACCCCCCGTGGGCGCATGGGCACTCGGGTCGGCGGGTTGCCGCCCATGCACGGGCCTTGTCCTAGGCACCTCGGTCCCTCTAAAAAGACGATATTCGCCGTCCCAAGGTACTCGGATCGATCGATCGATATCATCGACGCTCCCTCCGCTAACCGCTCTAGGGCCTAGCCGTGCCCAGTGGCGCGTCCGCTATGGTCGCAGTCCCGCATCCAGTGTTGCGCCCGCTGTGCCCGCAGCGAGTGTCGCGCCCGGAGTGACCGCATCGAGTGTCGCGCCCGCTGTGGCCGCAGTCTCGTGCCCATTGTCGCGCCCGCTGGGCCCACGGAGGGCCGCGCCCGTCGTGCCGCGGCATTGGCCTTGACAAGCCTAGGTGCCTTGGCATTGGCCTTGACAAGCCTAGGTGATTTTCCTTGATGGCTAGACATGACATGCCAAAACGGCACTCTCATACAAGCCCTCTGGGCCCTTGTCAGTCCCGTCGTTTTCGTCGGTCATTTTGTGAGTAACGACCAAAAATAAAATAAAAATTGGGCGCATCCTAACATGTTATTCTATCCTCTAGAAACAAACCCCAAGCCGTTCGGATGGTTTTAAGGCCTAAAATAAATGTTTCAAAATCGTATGATCTGTCGTGTGAAGGAACACGTCTACTGGTGTTGGTGGCATTTCTGCCCAAACTGCACTATAGGGGGGGGAGGGGGTCTCAATCCCCCGTGGGCGCATGGGCACTCGGGAAGGCGGGTTGCTGCCCATGCACGGGCCTTGTACGAGGCCCCTCAGTCCCTCGAAAAAGACGCTATTCGCCGTCCCTAGGCACTCGGATCGATCTATCTCGTCGACGCTCCCTCCGCTAACCGCTCTAGGGCCTAGCCGTGCCCATTGTCGCGCCGCTATGGCCGTAGTCCCGCGCCCAGTGTCGCGCCAGCTGTGCCCGCAGCGAGTGTCGCGCCCAGTGTCGCACCCGTCGTGCCGCGGCATAGGTCAAGCATAATTGAAGACATATTCAATAGATTTAAACTAGCCAACAACATGTATGAATTATTCAATAATTACCGGAGATAACAAAACTTAATCTAAATGTAAAAATAATCCAATTAAGCAAAGCACAAAACTCCTTACAAAGCTAAAACAAAAACTAAAGCTACGTAACTTCTCCCATAAAACAAAGTTGCCCCTCTTCCATGTCTTTAGTGGAGTGGGCCGGCCCACATGAGATGGTCCTGCAAAGTCCAATAGTTTAAGCCCCCAAATTACAATATTAACACATCTCTGGGGCTTATCTTTGAAGCAGCAACAATGATTCAAATTCATCTTCTTTGAATCCACACGTGGGCTATGGTTTACAACGGAAGAAGACATCGATTTTTGGACCAACATCACATAGGCTAATATTTAGTCTTGCAAATGGGCCTCCGGACTCAAGTTATTCGCATATTCAACAATATCTTGTATCTCCGTCCAATTGAAATATATAAAAATACGGGTGTAGACTTCGAATACAAAATGAATTATTAAAAATATAAAATATGCATTAAAATGATCTAATCTAATATGTAACTAGACTCATAAAAAATGTATAAATTAAGTGTTATTAGAAGCCCTTCATAATAAGCAACAAACTCTGAGGCCACTTCGATCTCGGAGATAGTGATTGCCCCGTCATGTTTTTCAATATGACTACGCCTTCCGACACAGTCCATGGAAAAACCGAGTGCATTTGTCAGCTTCCAGCGTGAACTTGGACTTGGCTTGCTGGGCAACAAACAAATATTCATCTCTGGCTAATCTGCTGGCTGGCAAGAAATCTTTTCTGACCAAGCAAGTCCTGAAGCTCAAGAGAGGACGGACGGGTCATATATTAAGATGCTGAACTTGGATAGACTTGAGCTGGCCACTTTAGCACGGGCTGAAAAATGCTGCCGATTCAGAAGCCTGAGATTAAGGCCCTTGCAAAGCTGAGATTAGAGAAACCCGTAATGTTTATACTCTTGCTGCTCCCATCTGTCTCGTACAATCTGTTGGAAATCCTCGTGTTCCACCCACCACCATATTGAAGAATTTGAATGGCTTGCGCCGCATCGACCCGGGGAGAGCGGGCCTATAGCAGTGATCTGAAAGGGTTCCTGATGGGAAGAAAAAACCCTCCCTCCCTCCCTCCCTCCCTCCTAGTGTAGTGTGTGTGTGTAGGCCCGGAAAGCAGGTTTCTGTCTAGCTTGCTGCAGACTGTCCCATTGGACAAAATTGAAAGACGCGGGATTGAGTTAGACGGACCTCCTTGCATGTTGCCTTGAGTTGGTTGGTGGGTTATGATGGATGGATGGCTTGACCTTGGTCGATGCCTTGCACGTTGCCTTGAGTCGGTGGGTTATAATGCCTTGACGGACCTTGCGTTGGTGCCTTGCATGTTGCGTTGGTGGGTTATGATGCCTCCGCGGACCCTTGGTCGATGCCTTGCATGTTGCCTAGACGGACGGACGGACGGACGGACGGACCTTGCGTTGGCGGCTGCGTGTCCATGGGCGCATCTGTATACATATTATATTTTTGACACATAGAATTAAGTATGTGACACATAGAATTAGGAAAATGATTCTTTATATAAAGATTACTCTATAAGTAAAAAGAATCGGATATCCAATTAAGGAAATTAACATATTTTAAAGTGTAAGAAAAAAGTAATATATATAAAAGATAAAATATAAGAGTATATAGTCATTTGATGATGTGACATACTACACGTAAGAGAAACAATTGCGACTTTAGGGCGTGTTTGGTTTCCATTCCTTTGAATCATGAATGGGAATGAGAATGACTGATTTCCAAAATTGTGTTTGATAAAGATAAAAATATAATGGATTTCATTTCATTCCAACTAGACATTCCATCAAAAATGTTGAGGTATCGTCCATTCCAACTAGACATATAAAATACGACCGACCCGAATCACAACCCGAACTCGTATCCGAGCTTGACCGACCACTTATTTCATATATATTATATTAAAATCAAGCAATTAAATAATATTAATTATTTTAGTAAATAATATAATTAATTATGTTTATTGAATAATTATTTTATTTTATTAAACAATTAAATAAATATTAATTATTTTTAATAAAATTCATTATTTTAATAAATATTATTGTTTTATTAAACAATTAAAATATATTAAGTTTTTATTAAATAATATTAATTATTTTCAGTCAATAATATTAATTATCTAAGAATGACTCATTCCGACAACATACGAAACGACAAGCTACATGAATGGGAATGCCGATTCCAACCCGATTCTTGGATCATGCCAAACGAGCCCTTAATAATAGTATATAAATATATATACATATAATATACTGATAATGAGCTTATTAAGAGAGGAGGGCATATTTATTTATATCTCAGTTTGTTAATATTATGGACGGGAAAAAAAGGTCAATAATAGTAAAAACAATAAAACTATAATCGTATGATAGAATATAATATACCTTAGTGGCAAAGTGGAAGGTATGAATTTGTACGTAATAGTAAAAAAATTGATCCATAAACTACTTAAAAAAAATGTTCAAAAACTGAGATATTCGCAAATTCAATAAAAAAACATGAAATAATTATTATATACAAGTGTAATTTACAGATAGGCTTATTTATTTTAGTGAATCAATAGATAGATAGATAGATACATACATTGTAGTATAGATGGGGTGAAACACTATTATTGTTTGTGATAATAGGTATATCCGATAAATAGAGAAAAAATCGATCCAAATTACACATGTATACCAAAAACATATATATATAAACGATACAAAAATGATCCAAAATGTGTATGTAATAATATAAGATTCCTCTACCAAATAAATCCATGGAATAGAATCATAAAAAAAATAAACTGTCAAAACTCATAGAGGAGAAAACCATTATCATCAATCTGGATACTCAAAAAGCTAATAACGTCTACTGTTTTCATGCTTTACAAGGAATACGTATGTCATTCATTGAGACGCTCTCAACCAAAAACAAAATCCGTATGTATGTATTATCATCAATCCGGATGGGAGAAATCCAGACCATTCGTTTCGAAGCTCTCAATCCAAACCACAATTTATATAAATCAATCCTTATAAGCCCGTGTCGAACAAAACGTCGTCTTTTACCTACTGTCCGGCTTATAAACGCAGATTTGGACACTCAAACGACCCTTTAATGAAAGATACTATAGTACACAAGTGAGTGAGTGTAACCCTATATGGAATTTAATGAAATACTATAGTACACAAGTGAGTGAGTGTAACCCTATATGGGATATAATGAAATACTATACTATATAAGTCTGTTTTCATAGGAAATATAATGAAATACTATAGTATATAAGTGTAACTATATGAGATATAATGAAAGATACTATAGTACACAAGTGAGTGAGTGTAACCCTATATGGAATTTAATGAAATACTATAGTACACAAGTGAGTGAGTGTAACCCTATATGGGATATAATGAGATACTATACTATATAAGTCTAAGTATACTATAGTATATATAAGTGTAACCGTTGGAAATTTAATGAAATACTATAGTACATAAGTATAACTATATGAAATACTATAGTATATAAGTGAAACTATATGAAATGTTATAGTATACAAGTATAACTATATGAAATACTATAGTATACAAGTGAAACTATATGAAATCTTTAATGAAATACTATAGTACATAAGTGTAACTATATGAAATACTATATGAGATATAATGAAATACTATAGTATATAAGTGTAACTATAAGAAATTTAATGAAATACTATAGTACATGAGTGAGTGAAATTTAACGAAATACTATGGTGTATAAGTTTGTTTCCATAGGAAATATAATAAATACTATAGTATATAAGTGAGTGAAATACTATAGGTCCATAGGAAATATAACGAATAAACGCACTTATAGGTGTTGGAGAAAATCCAGAAAACCTATACGTACGAGTGTATGACCATTCGTTTCGAAGCTCTTGACCCAAACCACAGTTGTATAAGTCGTATGAATCAATACCGTCGATCCGGTAAGTCCTATACTCAAAAACCGTGTATCACACGCTCCTCCAAGGCATGAATGTTATGAGCTCTGTGGTGGATGTGAAGCCAGTCAAAAATAGCAGAGAGCACTGCCAAGGAGAATTGACGAACATTGAACATGTGCTGGGTTGATTCATCAGTAGAACGACACATGGATGTTGCTTAGCCTTAATGCAATGTATACACACCACCTCAAAATGAGGCCCTAAAATCAAGACTCGGAAGATTGTAGGTCGGAATGTATTTATTATAGACGTAAAAATCGATGAAAAAATCAATATTCCGAAAAAAATAAAAAAAAATATTTTTTAACTCCATTAGGTTATACACGTCACAAGGAGAAAAAAATCAATTCGCGAAAAAATCAAACGGATTTTCTATTGACATGAAAAAGCATGACGAAAAGTGTCGAGAAGTCGTAAAGCGGGTTTTTGAGGCCCTAAACGATCGAATTTGGCTGAAATTACGGCAAACCCGTGCGTATGACCATTCGTTTCGACGCTCTCGACCCAAACTACAGTTGTATAAGCCGTAGGAATCAATACCGTCGATCTGGGTAAGTCCTATAGTGAAAAACGTCGTCTATGACGTTGTTGTCCGGCGTATAAACGCGGATTTGGAGGCTCAAATGACCTTTTTTCGGGGTTCCGGCGCCTTTAGGGCCCTTTGGACCCTAAGGATGCTTGCGTCTTTCAATTACCTTTCCAACCGTGTATCACACGCTCCCATCCGACGTCGCACGCAAAAGTTACAAGCCTTTCAAATTCGGCGCGCGCTCAGCTCCGCTGTTTCTCCTCCGTTATACGGGGCCTCCTTCATTAGAATCTTTAACTCGGACACCGATGCTGTAGTTCGCGTCCAGACCTTCGAAACGACTGCTCGTACGACCTCCAACGATCCTCCAGTCAAAAGTTATGCCATTTCTAAGCCCTAAACCCGAATGTGATCCAGGTTGACTATTATCCGAAATTTGGTTCTATCGTAAGAAATGGGTAAAAATACGGATGCATGGAGAAGTATATAGCTCATTATTCTTTCCCCAACCTGCACATACGTCACACTAAAAGTAAACAAAAAAGGGGGCATGAGAAAGATAATGTCAATACAATAGTATATACCCTTTGTGAGACTAGATCCCACGCTGAAGAGTTTAGAAGCTTTGCATCGTCTAAGATTTGGATTTACCTCTTTGTAGAGTAAGGATTCACAAGTTGAAAGCTTATGTCCATGTGAATGAACTTAAGACATTTAAAAGTAATATGTTTCACCAATCACCATATTTACACAATATGTCCATGTAAATGAACTTAGGTTTTAGGGTTTAGGATCTTGGGGTTAGGGGTTTGGAATCTTAGGTCCAGGGTTTGAAATATGGGACCTAGGGTCTAGGGTTGGGTGTTTAGGGTAAAATCCAAAACCCTAAACCGTATTTTTAGTGTGACGTATGTACAGGTTGGGGAAAGAATAATGAGCTATATGCTTCTCCATGCATCCGTATTTTTACCCATTTCTTACGGTAAATACCGACAGGTAGCAGGATCCTACTCTTACTGTTTTGAATCCAGAGTTTCGAAGGCATATTTCTGAACCCGAGAGCTCAGCTCAACAAGGTTATAGCAATATCCAGTTTTCTTGCAAGTTGCTTTACTTTGATGCTTTCACTTTGGATCTTGCATTTTTTAAGTATGTCATCTTTATTTTAGCATGGACATGAGGTTTGTGAAGGTGAAAACACTACACAGGGGTATGCATTCAAGTTTTTGACCACTTCATTTGTCTGTTTTGTTGGGTTGATGCATGTGTTGTGGTTTGTGTTTGTTGTGTGCCATGACTTCATTGCACTTGGCTTGAATACGTTGGATTGCACTTACCTTGATTGTATCAAAACCATAACATGCAATGTTCTCAAAGATGACCTGGTAGGCGCCACCTGAGCGTCTTGGGCTGGACTCGGGCGATTTGATGGGTTGAAGAAGCGAAAAAGTGCAAGAGACTAGAGATTGGAGAGGGCGAAGGGGAATCCCCCAACCCTAAAAAAAATAGGGTTTTGCATGTAGGCTTGTAGAAAAAAGATGCATTAGCAAAGTTTGGGCCGTGTATATATTACGTCTCAGCCGGATTGCCTACTTATGTTATTTCTTTTCATGATAGGTCGACATCTATGTTTTTCCTATATGTAATTGGGGTTTAGAATTGAATATTATTTTCCATCGTCGATTAGCACCGAAACAATGATGTGTGTTCAACTGCTCATGGCTTTTAGGGTGTAAAATGGGAACAATTTTGGGCATTATATCAAGTGACACAATGATATTTGTTTTGTAATTTTTGTTATATCGGCGTATTGTATATTATGTGTAGTTTTTAATATACTGGCGTATTGTACATTATGTGTACATCACGTGTTATCGAAATCTATATACATTATGTGTATTAAATGTGAAAATGTAGTATATTAAAATGGTTGTTTATAATATATGAATCCGTAGTATAATAATTTTGATCCTTTAGTGTATTAAATTTATAATCTTAGTATAGTAAAATGTAGTATATTAGCCACTAGTTTAATTTTTAATCTTGGATTTATTCTTATTTCCTTCATCACCTTGTACACTTAACATATTAAATATTTATATATATAACCACAAGAAGTACATATATAACCACAAGAAGTGAAAGTGGTATAATTACAAACACTAGAACACATGATGTAATGAAAGTGGAGCATCCAATTCAAAATTTATAAATTCTGTGGACGGAATGAATTCAACAAGAAGTACATATATAGAGTTCCAAGTTGCACTTCCCACCTCCCTTGATCCATACGGCCTCAACATAGGGATGTCTTGTCCATTTTCATGTGACCAGTTCACCACATCATCTTAGGTATCCTATAAATAAGAAAATTTGATAAATAAAAAAATAGATTACTTGTTTTAAATAAAGGTTCAATGAGCAGAAACAACTTATACTACAACAACCAACCCAATAGAAGTACACTCTCCTTAAGAATATGTTATATTTTAGGATTTTAAGGTTAGGATTAGGGGTTTGGGATCTTAAGTCTATTGTTGGGAATATGAGACCTAGGGTCTAGGGTTGGATGTGGACGGTAAACCCAAAACCCAAAAACCTTAGCCCACTTAGCCCCCTTAGCCCTTAGCCCTGAGCACTTAGCCCCCTTAGCCCTTAGCACTTAGCCCCCTTAGCCCAAACCCCAAGACCGCCCTTAGCCCACCGCCCTTAGCCCCCTTAGCCACCTTAGCCCTTAGCGCTTAGCCATTAGTCATTAGCCCCCTTAGCCCTTAGCCCAAACCCCAAGACCACCCACCGTCCTTGGTCCCCTTAGCCCTTAGCCCTTAGCGCTTAGCCCTTAGCCATTATCCATTAGCCCCCTTAGCCCTTAGCCCAAACCCCAAAACCGCCCTTAGCCCATCGCCCTTAGCCATTAGTCATTAGCCCCCTTAGCCCAAACCCCAAGACCACCCACCGTCCTTAGTCCCCTTAACCCTTAGCGCTTAGCCCTTAGCCATTATACATTAGCCCCCTTAGCCATTATACATTAGCCCCCTTAGCCCTTAGCCCAAACCCCAAGACCGCCCTTAGTCCTTAGCCCACCGCCCTTAGCCCCCTTAGTCACCTTAGCGCTTAGCCATTAGTCATTAGCCCCCTTAGCCCTTAGCCCAAACCCCAAGACCACCCACCGCCCTTAGTATCCTTAGCCTTTAGCACTTAGCCTTTAGCCATTATCCATTAGCCCCCTTAGCCCTTAGTTATTATCCATTAGCCCCCTTAGCCTTTAGCCCAAACCCCAAGACCGCCCACCGTCCTTAGCCCCCTTAGCCCTTAGCGCTTAGCCTTTAGTCATTAGCCTCCTTAGACCTTAGCCCTTAGCTCCCCTTAGCCCCTTTAGTCCTTACCCCTTAGCCCACTTAGCCCCCTTAGCCCTTAGCACTTAGCCCTTAGTCCTTAGCCATAGGCCTTATCCTCCTTAGTCCTTAGCCCTTAGCCAACTTAGCCCTTAGCCCAAACCCCAAGACCGCCCTTAGCCCTTAGCCCCCTTAGCTCCCTTAGCCCTTAGCCATTAGCCCCCTTAGACCTTAGCCCTTAATCCCCCTTAGCCCTTACCCCTTAGTCCTTAGTCATGACCCCTTAGTCCTTAGCCTTGATCCTTAGCCCTTAGTTATGACCCCTTAGCCATTAGCCCTTAGCTATGACCCCTTAGCCCTTAGTCCTTAGTCATGACCCTTAGCCCTTAGCCATGACCCCTTAGCCCTTAGCCATGACCTCTTAGCCCTTAGCTATGACCCGTTAGCCATGACCCATTAGCCCTTAGCCATGACCCCTTAGTCCTTAGCCATGATTCCTTAGCCCTTAGCCTTGACCCTTAGCCCTTAGTCCTTAGCCATGACCCCTTAGTCCTTAATCCTTAGCCCTGACCCGTTAGCCCTTAGCCATGGCCCCTTAGCCCTTAGTCCTTAGTCCTGACCCTTAGCCCTTAGCCATGACCCCTTAGCCTTGACCCTTAGCCCTTAGCGTTGAACCTTAGCCCTTAGTCCTTAGTCCTTAGCCCTTAGCCCTTAGCCCTTAGCCCTTTGCCCTTAGCCTTGACCCCTTAACCCTTAGCCTTGACCCTTAGCCCTTAGTTCTTAGTCCTTAGCCATGACCCCTTAGCCCTTAGCCGTTAGTCCTTTGCCATGACCCCTTAGCCCTTAGTCCTGACACTTAGCCATGATCCCTTAGCCCTTAGCCCTTAGTCCTTAGCCCTGATCCTTAGCCCTTAGTTTTGACCATTAACCCTTAGTCCTTAGCCCTGACCCTTAGCCATTAGCCTTAGCACTTAGCCCTGACCCTTAGTTTTAGCCATTAGCCTTAGCCCTTAGCCTTGACCCTTAGCCATTAGTCATTAGTCATTAGCCATTAGCCATTAGCCATTAGCCATTAGCCATTAGCCATTAGCCATTAGCCATTAGCCATTAGCCCTTAGCACTGACCCTCATCCATTAGCCCTTAGCTCTTAGTATTGATCCTTAGCCAATAGCCATTAGCCCGTAGCCCTGACCCTTAGCCATTAGCCCTTATCCTTAGCCATTAAACCTTAGCCATTAGCCCTTAGCCTTATCACGTAGCCATTAGCCCTTAGCCCTTAGCCATGATCCCTTAGCCATGACCCATTAGCCTTAGCTCTTAGCACTGACCCTTAGTCATTAGGGTTTAGCCCTTAGCCCTGACCCTTAGCCATTAGCCCTTAGCATTACCACTTAGCCATTAGCCCTTAGCCTTATCACGTAGCCATTAGCCCTTAGCACTTAGCCATGATCTTTTAGCCATGACCCATTAGCCTTAGCTCTTAGCACCGACCCTTAGCCATTAGCACTGACCCTTAGTCATTAGCCATTAGCACTGACCCTTAGTCATTAGCCATTAGCCTTCGCCTTAGCCATGACCCCTTAGCCTTCGCCTTAGCCATGACCCCTTCCCCTTAGCCATTAGCACTGACCCTTAGTCATTAGCCATTAGCCTTCGCCTTAGCCATGACCCCTTCCCCTTAGCCATTAGCACTGACCCTTAGTCATTAGCCATTAGCCTTCGCCTTAGCCATGACCCCTTAGCCTTCCCCTTAGCCCTCACATCTTCCCCTTCCCCTTAGCCCTAAACCCTAAACCCTAAACCCTAAACCATATACCCTAAACCCTATACCCTATACCATATACCCTATACCCTATACCCTAAACCCTGAACCCTATACCCTAAAACCCTATACCCTAAAACCCTATACCCTAAACCCTATACCCTAAACCCTAAACCATATACCCTATACCCTATATCATATACCATATACCCTATACCATATATCATATACCCTATACCATATACCCTATACCATATACCCTATACCCTATACCCTATACCCTATACCCTGAATGCATGATGAGATAATAAGTTCAGGTGATCAGATTGAACCTCTAGGAATGCATATGATACCCCTCCCATATTCTGATGATATTCGGTGGCATGAGATGGTACTTTTTAGTATATACGTGTTGGATGTACTATCACTTAGCACATATATGAAATTGATTTAACTTCCCTTGAATTGTTGACAACATCATATGGACCCAAAAAAAACAACTCCTTGTGCATCCCCTGAACAAATCACAAAGGCAAAAGCTTTACTAAAACGTATTGACTTGAAGGATTTTTCAAGGTGTCAATTTTCAAATCCTGGTAAATCACTATATCCTGAATTACAGATACAGATTACAACAGCGATACAAAGATTACATTAACTTATTTACGCCCTTGCATCTCTCTTAATTTTTGTTCATACAACGCTTTGCCCCTCTCTAAAAAAATTGGTTTTTCCTGAAGGCGCATCAACCTTGTGTGAAGGGGAATCAACTGAACAAGTTCTTCATTTTCCTTAACAAGTTCTTCATTTTTGTTACAAACCTCTTCATGTCGGTTAGCAAGTTGTTGTTTTTCGGTCCACAGTTGTGCTATAACCCCTTGTGTCCTCTCATCGTAGGGTGGTTCAAGCCACTTCTTGAAGTCACACCCCCCTTCCATAGTCGGACATCCCCAATACCTCCTTCTATAGTTGAACGGCATATGCCACTCACGGATAATTGCAGATCTGTTACAATTGCATAGCCAACCAACGTTTGTTGACGATGAAGATGCCATTATGCGATGTAGTGCTTGATTTTCCTATCAATATCATAAATCCACTGCTAAATGTTTCATAAACATAAAAGTCAAACAAGATCTAAGTTGAGAGGATAATCTTACCGAATAATGATGATGAACAACAAAGCTTCAGTTGCAATGGTGATAACTCAGTAACCCTAGGGGTAACACTATTTATACAAGTGAAGAGTTGTGCATAACAGCTAGCACACAACTGTAAAACACTCAGATTGTGCATAACAACTATGAGACAACTGTATCACACTGATGCTACAATAATTCTCATTGGGCCGAAATAGGCCCAATGAAAATGATTGTATAAGAAACGGGTCAAATACAGAAAAAATTAGAAATTGGGCCCAAATAGGCCCAATAGAAAGGATTATAGACGAAACGATTAATGTTGATGGGTTTAGGGTTTAGGAATCTTAGGGTTAGGATTTATGATATTAGGGTTTAGGAATTTAGGGTTTAGGATCTTAGGGTTAGGGTTTAGGATCTTAGGGTGAGGGGTTTATGATTAGAGTTTTGGATCTTAGGGTTAGGGGTTTATGGTTTAGGATATTAGGGTTAAGGTTTATGGTTTAGGATATTAGGGTTAGGAGTTTAGGGTTAGGGGTTTGGGATCATAGGTCTAGGGTTTGGAATATGGGACCTAGGGTCTAGGGTTGGGTATGGGACGTTTGTAGCAAAAACCCCAAAACTAGCACGAACGATCGATCACTGACAACTCGTTAACTAAAGGTGTTTTAACCTAATTCTAAATGTGTGGTAAAATAATAGAAGAATAATAATAAAATAAAAACCGAAAATAAAACAGTCCAAATCGGTGAACAACATGCTCAACCCCCTGTGGGTGCATGGGCACTAAGGAAGGCGCGTTGCCACCCATGCACGGGCCTTGTCCTAGGCACCTCGATCCCTCTAAAAAGACGCTATTCACCGTCCCTTGACACTCGGATCAATCGATCTCGTCGACGCTCCCTCCGCTAACCGCTCTAGGGCCTAGCCGCGCCCAGTGTTGCGCCCGCAGTCCCGCGCCCGTAGTCCCGCACCCAGTGTCGCGCCCGCTATGCCCGTAGCGAGTGTCGTGCCAAGTGTCGCGCCCGCTGGGACCACAGAGGGCCGCGCCCAGTATCGCGCCCGCCGTGCCGCGGCATAGGCCTTGGCATTGGCCTTGACAAGCCTAGGTGCCTTGGCATTGACAAGCCTATGTGCTTTTGGCAAGCCTAGGTGCCTTTGGAAAGCCTAAGTGCCTTTGGCAAGCCTAGGTGCCTTTGGAAAGCCTAAGAGCCTTTGGCAAGCCTAGGTGCCTTGATTTGATGGCTAGACATGTTGTCTTGAGTTGGTGGGTGGGTTATGATGAACCTTGGTTGATTAATGCCTTGAGTTGGTTGGTGTGATGTTGCCTTGAATTGGTTAGCATTGGCTCCTAGACAAGCCTAGGTGCCTTGGTGTCGTGATGCCTTGTATGTCGCCCCTCGTATGATGTCCCCTTGTTGTACTAGGGTCATGATGCCTTGTAGGTTGGTGCCTTGGTCGTCGATGCCTTGACAATGGGCCTAGGTGCCTTATCCTTGGCATGATGCCTTGAGGTAGTGGCCTAGTATGTGGGATTGCGGGATTGAGTTAGTGGCTAGACGGACCTTCTTGTATGCTGGCTTGACTTGACCTTGGTTGATTGATGCCTTGCATGTTGCCTTGAGTTGGTGGTGGCTTATGATGGCTTGACGTGCCTTGATCGATGCCTTGCACGTTGCCTTGAGTTAGTGGGTTATGATGCCTTGACGGACCTTGGTTGTTGCCTTGAGTTGGTGCCTTAGCTTGCATGTTGCATTGCCTTGGCATGGGTGCCCCACTGTCGTGGCCAGTAAGACGCCCGTTGTGTCGCGGTATAGGCCTTGGCCATGGCCTTGACAAGCCTAGGTGCATTTGGCAAGCCTAGAGGCATTTGGCAACCAAAGATTGAAATTATGGTTCATGGTTTAGGGTTCAAGGTTTAGGGTTTAGTGTTTTAGGGTTTTAGGGTTCATGGTTTATGGTTCATGGTTTTAGGGTTCATGATGTAGGGTTCAGGGTTTAGGGTCCAAGGTTTAAGGTTTTAGGGTTCAGGGTTTTAGGGTTCAAGTTTTTAGGGTTTAGGGTTCATGATTTAGGATTTTAGGGTACAGGGTTTAGGGATTAGAAGTCAATATAACCCAAAAACCCTAAACCTTAAACACAGTGTCGCACTCGCTGTGGCCGTAGTCCCACGCCTAGTGTCGCGCCCGCTGGGGCCACGGAGGGTTGCGCCCTGTGTCGTGCCCGCCGTGTCTCGGCATAGGCATTGACATTGGCCTTAACAAGCGTAGGCGCCTTGGCATTGGCCTTGCCAAGCCTAGGTGCCTTGTCATTGGCCTTGACATGACTAGGGGCCTTGCCTTGATGGCTAGACATGGCAAGACAAAAAGGCACCCACAGGCACAACGGGCGCGACACTGGGCATCGATCATGGCATTTGTCTTTTTCGTCGGTCATTTTTTGAGCAACGGTCGAAAATAAAAAACTGGGAGCCTCCTAACACGTTATTCTATCCTCTAGAAGTAGTCCCCAAGCCGTTCGGATGGTTTTAAGGCCTGAAATAAATGTTTCAAAATCGTATGATCTGCCCTGTGAAGGAACACATCTACTGGTGTTGGTAGCATTTCTGCCCAAACTGCACTATAGGGGGGAGGTGGTCTCACCCCCCCCCCCCCGTGGGCGCATGGGCACTCGGGAAGGCGGGTTGCCGCCCATGCACGGGCCTTGTCCTAGGTCCATCGATCCCTCGAAAAAGACGCTATTTGCCGCCCCTAGGCAATCGGATCGATCGATCTCGTCGACGCTCCCTTCGCTAATCGCTCTAGGGCCTAGCCGCGCCCAGTGTCGCGCCCGCAGTCCCTCGCCATTGTCGCGCCCGATGTGCCTGCAGCGAGTGTCGCGCCCATTGTCGCGCCCGCTTTGCCCACAACGAGTGTCGTGCCTGCTGTGGCCGCAGTCCCGCGCCCAGTACCGCGCCCGCTGGGGCCACGGAGGGCCGCGTCCGTCGTGCCACGGTATAGGCCTTGGCATTGGCCTTGACAAGCTTAGGTGCCTTGCCTTGATGGCTAGACATGACAAGCCAAAACGGCACCAACAGCCGCCCTCTAGGCCCCTGTCAGGCCCGCCGACAGCCTCAGAGCATCGATCAGGGCATTCGTCGTTTTCGTCGGTCATTTTGTGAGCAACGGCCGAAAGTAAAAAATTGGGGGCCTCCTAACTAACACGTTATTATATCCTCTATAAGCATTCCCCAAGCCGTTTGGAGGGTTTTAAGGCCTGAAATAAATGTTTCAAAATCGTATGATCTGCGCTGTGAAGGAACACGTCTACTGGTGTTGGTGGCATTTCTGCCCAAACTACACTATAGGGGGGAGGTGGTCTCAACCCCCCGTGGGCGCATGGGCACTCGGGAAGGCGGGTTGCCGCCCATGCACGGGCCTTGTCTTAGGCACCTCGGTCCCTCTAAAAAGACGATATTCGACGTCCCTTGGCACTCGGATCGATCGATCTCATCGATGCTCCCTTCGCTAACTGGTCTAGGGCCTAGCCGCGCCCAGTGTCGCGTCCGCTATGGCCGTAGTCCCGCGCCCACTGTCGTGCTCGCTGTGCCCGCAGCGAGTGTCGCGCCCGCTGTGGCCGCAATCCCGCGCCCAGTGTCGCTCCCGCTGGGGCAACGGAGGGCCGTAGCCAGTGTCGCACCCGTCGTGACGCGGCATAGGCCTTGGCATTGGCTTTGACAAGCCTAGGTGCCTTGGCATAGGCATTGGCATTGGCCTTGACAAGCCTAGGTGCCTTGGCATAGGCCTTGATCATGGCCTTAACAAGCTTAGGTGCCTTTGGAAGGCCTAGGTGCCTTGTCTTGATGGCTAGACATGACAGGCCAAAACGGCACCCACAGCCGCCCTCTGGGCCCCTGTCAGGCCCGCTGCCAGCATCAGGGCATCGATCATGGCATTCGCCGTTTTAGTAAGTCATTTTGTGAGTAACGGCCGAAAATAACAAAAATTGGGAGCTTCATAACGTGTTATATATCCTCTAAAAACAAACCCCAAGCCGTTCGGATGGTTTGAAGGCCTAAAATAAATATTTCCAAATCGTATGATCTGCCCCGTGAAGGAACATGTCCACTGGTGTTGGTGGCATTTCTGCCAGAACTACACTATAGGGGGGAGGTGGTCTCAACCCCCCACGGGCGCATGGGCACTCGGGAAGGCGGGTTGCCACCCATGCACGGGCCTTGTCTTAGGCACATCGGTCCCTCTAAAAAGACGATATTCAATGTCGCTTGGAACTCGGATCGATCAATCTCGTCGACGCTCCCTCTGCTAACCGCTCTAGGGCCTAGCCGCGCCAATGTCGTGCCCGCTATGGCCGCAGTCCCACGCCCACTGTCGCGCCCGCAGTGCCCGCAGCGAGTGTCGCGCCCACTTTGGCCGCAGTCCCGCGCCCAGTGTCGCGCATGCTGGGGCCTTGGCATTGGATTTGACAAGCCTAGGTGCCTTGGCATAGGTCTTGGCATTGGCCTTGACAAGCCTAGGTGCCTTGGCATAGGCCTTGGCCATGGCCTTCACAAGCCTAGGTGCCTTTGGAAGGCCTATGTGCCTTGCCTTGATGGCTAGACATGACAGGCCAAAACGGCACCCAGAGCCGCCCTCTGGGCCCGTAATAGGCCCGCCGACAACCCCAGATCATCGATCATGGCATTCGCCATTTTCGTCGGGCATTTGTGAGTAACGGCCGAAAATAAAAAATTGGGAGCCTCCTAACATGTTATTCTATCCTCTAGAAACAAAACCCCAAGCCGTTCGGATGGTTTTAAGGCCTAATATAAATGTTTCCAAATCGTATGATCTGCCCCGTGAAGGAACATGTCCACTGGTGTTGGTGGCATTTCTGCCAGAACTGCACTATAGGGGGGCGGTGGTCTCAACCCCCCACGGGCGCATGGGTACTCGGGAAGGCGGGTTGCCGCCCATGCACGGGCCTTTGTCCTAGGCACTCCGGTCCCTCTAAAAAGATGCTATTCGAAGTCCCTTGACACTCGGATCGATCGATCTCGTCGACGCTCCCTCCGCTAACCGCCCGCCTAGGCCCCTTTGGAAAACCTAGGTGCCTTTGGAAGGCCTAGGTGCCTTGACTTGATGGCTATACATGACAGACCAAAACGGGACACAGAGCCGCCCTCTGGGTCCTTGTCAGGCCCGCCCACAGCCTCAGAGCATCGATCATGGCATTCGTCATTTTCGTCGGTCATTTAGTGAGTAACGACCGAAAATAAAAAATTGGGAGACTCCTAACATGTTATTATATCCTCTAGAAACAAACCCCAAGTCGTTCGGATGGTTTTCAGACCTGAAATAAATGTTTCAAAATCGTATGATCTGCCCTGTGAAGGAACGCGTCTACTGGTGTTGGTGGCATTTCTGCCCAAACTGCACTATAGGTTGGGGGGGAAGGTGGTCTCAAACCCCGTGGGCGCATGGGCACTCGGGAAGGCCGGTTGCTGCCCATGCACGGGCCTTATCCTAGAAACCTCGGTCCCTCTAAAAAGACGATATTCGCCGTCCTTGGGGACTCGGATCGATCGATCGATGTCGTCGACGCTCCCTCCGCTAACCGCTCTAGGGCCTCGCCGCGGCCAGTGTCGCGCCCGCTATGGCCCCAGTCCCGCGCCCAGTGTCACGCCCGCTGTGTCGCACCCGCTGGGGCCACGGAGGGTCGCACCCCTGAACCCTGAATGCTGACAAGCCTAGGCCCCTTTGGAAAATCTAGGTGCCTTTGGAAGGCCTAGGTGTCTTGCCTTGATGGCTAGACATGACAGGCCAAAACGGCACCCACAGCCGCCCTCTGGGTCCCTGTCAGGCCCGCCGACAGCCTCAGAGCATCGATCAAGGCATTCGCGGTTTTCGTCGGTCATTTAGTGAGTAACGACCGAAAATAAAAAAAAATTGAGAGCCTCCTAACATGTTTTTCTATTCTCTAGAAACAAACCCCAAACCGTTCGGATGGTTTTAAGGCCTAAATTAAATGTTTCAAAATCGTATGATCTGCCTCGTGAAGGAACACGTCTACTGGTGTTGGTGGCATTTCTGCCCAAACTGCACTATAGGGGGGGAGGTGGTCTCAACCCCCCGTGGGCGCATGGACAATCGGGTCGGCGGGTTGCCGCCCATGCACGGGCCTTGTCCTAGGCACCTCGGTCCCTCTAAAAAGATGACATTCGCCGTCCCAAGGTACTCGGATCGATCGATCTCGTCGACGCTCCCTCCGCTAACCGCTCTAGGGCCTAGTCGCGCCCAGTGGCGCGCCCGCTATGGCCGCAGTCCCGCGCCCGCAGTCCCGCACCCAGTGTCGCGCCCGCAGCGAGTGTCGTGCCCGCAGTGCCCGCATCCAGTGTCGCGCCCGCTGTGGCCGCAGTCCCGCGCCCATTGTCGCGCCCGCTGGGCCTACGGAGGGCCGTGCCCGTCGTGCCGCGGCATTGGCCTTGACAAGCCTAGGTGCCTTGGCATTGGCCTTGACAAGCCTAGGTGAATTGCCTTGATGGCTAGACATGACAGGCCAAAACGGCACCCTCATACAAGCCCTCTGGGCCCCTGTCAGGCCCGCCGTTTTCGTCGGTCATTTTGTGAGTAACGACCAAAAAAAAAATTGGGAGCATCCTAACATGTTAATCTATCCCCTAGAAATAAACCCCAAGCCGTTCGGATTGTTTTAAGGCATAAAATAAATGTTTCAAAATCGTATGATCTGCCATGTGAAGGAACACGTCTACTGGTGTTGGTGGCATTTCTGCCCAAACTGCACTATAGGGGGGGAGGGGGTCTCAATCCCCCGTGGGCGCATGGGCACTCGGGAAGGCGGCTTGCTGCCCATGCACGGGCCTTGTCCTAGGCCCCTCGGTCCCTCGAAAAAGACGCTATTCTCCGTCCCTAGGCACTCAGATCGATCGATCTCGTCGACGCTCCCTCCGCTAACCGCTCTAGGGCCTAGCCGTGCCCAGTGTCGCGCCGCTATGGCCGTAGTCCCGCGCCCAGTGTCGCGCCCGCTGTGCCCGCAGGGAGTGTCGCGCCCGTTGTGGCCGCAGTCCCGCGTCCGCGGGGCCGCGCCCAGTGTCGCACCCGCCCCGCCGTGCCGCGGCCTAGGCCAAGCATAATTGAAGGCATATTCAATAGATTTAAACTAGCCAACAACATGTATGAATTATTCAATAATTACGGGAGATAAAAAAAACTTAATATAAATGTAAAAATAATCCAATTAAGCAAAGCACAAAACTCCTTACAAAGCTAAAACAAAAACTAAAGCTAAAACAAAAACTAAAACTAAAGCTACGTAACTTCTCCCATAAAACAAAGTTGCCCCTCTTCCATGTCTTTAGTGTAGTGGGCCGGCCCACATGAGATGGTCCTGCAAAGTCCAATAGTTTAAGCCCCCAAATTACAATATTAACACATCTCTGGGGCTTATCTTTCAAGCAGCAACAATGATTCAAATTCATCTTCTTTGAATCCACACGTGGGCTATGGTTTACAACGGAAGAAGACATCGATTTTTGGACCAACGTCACATAGGCTAATATTTAGTCTTGAAAATGGGCCTCCGGACTCAAGTTATTCGGCATATTCAAGAATATCTTGTATCTTCGTCCAATTGAAATATATAAAAATATGGGTGTAGACTCCGAATACAAAATTAATTATTAAAATATGCATGAAAATGATCTAATCTAATATGCAACTAGACTCGTAAAATAGGTATAAATTAAGTGTTATTAGAAGCCCTTCATAATAAGCAACAAACTCTGAGGCCACTTCGATCTCGGAGATAGTGATTGCCCCGTCATGTTTTTCAATATGACTGCGCCTTCCAACACAGTCCATGGAAAAACCGAGTGCATTTGTCAGCTTCCAGCGTGAACTTGGACTTGGCTTGCTGGGCAACAAACAAATATTCGGCTCTGGCTAATCTGCTGGCTGACAAGAGATATTTTCTGACCAAGCAAGTCCTGAAGCTCAAGAGAGGACGGACGGGTCATATATTAAGATGCTGAACTTGGATAGACTTTAGCACGGGCTGAAAAATGCTGCCGATTCAGAAGCCTAAGATTAAGGCCCTTGCAAAGCTGAGATTGGAGAAACCCGTAATATATATACTCTTGCTGCTCCCAGCTGTCTCGTACAATCTGTTGGAAATCCTCGTGTTCCACCCACCACCATATATGAAGAATTTGAATGGCTTGCGTCGCATCGACCCGGGGAGAGCGGGCCTATAGCAGTGATCTGAAAGGGTTCCTGATGGGAAGAAGAAACCCTCCCTCCCTCCCTCCTAGTGTAGCGTGTGTGTAGGCCCGGAAAGCAGGTTTCTGTCTAGGTTGTTGCAGACTGTCCCATTGGACAAAATTGAAAGACGCGAGATTGAGTTAGACGGACCTCCTTGCATGTTGCCTTGAGTTGGTTGGTGGGTTATGATGGATGGATGGATGGATGGATGGATGGATGGATGGACCTTGGTCGATGTCTTGCACGTTGCCTTGAGTCGGTGGGTTATAATGCCTTGACGGACCTTGCGTTGGTGCCTTGCATGTTGCGTTGGTGGGTTATGATGCCTCCACGGACCCTTGGTCGATGCCTTGCATGTTGCCTAGACGGACGGACCTTGCGTTGGCGGCTGCGTGTCCATGGGCGCATCTGTATACATATTATATTTTTTACACATAGAATTAAGTATGTGACACATAGAATTAGGAAAATGATTCTTTATATAAAGATTACTCTATAAGTAAAAAGAATCGGATATCCAATTAAGGAAATTAACATATTTTAAAGTGTAAGAAAAAAGTAATATATATAAAAGATAAAATATAAGAGTATATAATTATTTGATGATGTGACATACTTAGATGAGTTACACGTAAGAGAGACAATTGCGACTTTCTTTGAATCATGAATGGGAATGAGAATGACTGATTCCCATAATTATGTTTGGTAAAGATAAAAATATAATGGATTTCATTTCATTCCAACTAGACATATAAAATGTAATGAAGCATTTGATTTCATTAAAAATGTTGAGGTATCATTCATTCCAACTAGACATATAAAATCCGATCGACCCGAATCACAACCCGAACTCGTACCCGAGCTTGACCGACCCTAATTTCATATATATTATATTAAATATTTTATCAAGCTTAGTAAATAATTATGTTTATTGAATAATTATTTTAGGTTATTAAATAAATATTAATTATTTAATTAATTATTTTAATAAATATTTAAATAATATTAATTATTTTAATAAATAATTAAATAATATTAATGTTTTATTTAAACAAGTATATATAATATATTGATAATGAGCTTATTAAGAGAGGAGCACATATTTATTTATATCTCAGTTTGTTAATATTATGGACGGAAAAAAAAAAAAGGGTCAAAAATAGTAAAAACAATAAAACTATAATCGTATGATGGAATATAATATACCTTATGAAATGGAAGGTATGAATTTAAAGCCTATTTTAGTGACTCAATAGATAGATATTTGCAAATTCAATAAAAAAAACAATAGATAGATACATACATATAGATGGGGTGAAGCACTATTATTGTTTGTGATAATAGGTATATCCGATAAAGAGAGAAAATATCGATCCAAATTACACATGTATACCAAAAACATATATATACGATACAAAAATGATCCAAAATGTGTATGTAATAATATAAGATTCCTCTACAAAATAAATCCATGGAATAGAATCATAATAACAAAACTCATAGAGGAGAAAGAGCATCATAAATAATCCCATTCCTTACGAAGCTCCCAACCCAAACCACGACTCATATATATATGTATTATCATCAATCCGAATACTCAAAAAGCCAATAACGTTCGGATGGTTTCATGCTTTACGAGGAATACGTATGCCATTCATTTCGATGCTCTCAACCTAAACCAAAATTCGTATATATGCATTATCATCAATTCAGATAGGAGAAATCCAGACCATTCGTTTCGAAGCTCTCAATCCAAACCACAATTTATATAAATCAATACCGATAAGCCCGTGTCGAACAAAACATCGTCTTTTACCTACTGTCCGGCTTATAAACGCGGATTTGGACACTCAAACGACCCTTTAATTAAATACTATAGTACATAAGTGTAACTACATGAGATATAATGAAATACTATAAGTGTAACTATATGGGATATAATGAAATACTATAGTACATAAGTGTAACTATATGGAATTTAATGAAATACTATACTATATAAGTATAAGTATACTATAGTATATAAGTGTAACTATAGGAAATTTAATGAAATACTATAGTACATAAGTATAACTATATGGAATTTAATGAAATACTATAGTACACAAGTATAACTATATGGAATTTAATGAAATACTATACTATATAAGTCTAAGTATACTATAGTATATAAGTGTAACTATAAGATGAAATACTGTAGTATATATAAGTGTAACTATAGGAAATAAAATGAAATACTATAGTACATAAGTGTAACTATAAGAAATTTAATGAAATACTATAGTATATAGGTGTAACTATAGGAAATTTAATGAAATACTATAGTATATAAGTGTAACTATACTAGATTTAATGAAATACTATAGTACATAATTTAATGAAATACTACAGTATATAACAAAATACTATATTATATAAGTGTAACTATAGGAAATATAATGAAATATGATAGTACATAAGTGTAACTATAAGAAATTTAATGAAATACTACTATAAGTGTAATTATAGGAAATTTAATGAAATACTATAGTATATATATAAGTGTAATAACTATATGAAATATTATAGTATTCTATTAGTGTAACTATATGAAATACTATAGTACATAAGTGTAACTATAGGAAATTTAATGAAATATTGTTTCCTAGAGGCTTTACAACGAATAAACAAGCATCTGTCTGTTCTGTTTAGGATAGAAAATCCAGAAAACCTATATGTATTTATGCAGGTATTATAGACGTAAAAACCGATGAAAAAATCAATATTCCGAAAAAAATAAATTTTTTAACTCCATTAGGTTATACACGTCACAAGGAGCAAAAAATCAATTCAAGAAAAAATCAAACGGATTTTCTATCGACATGAAATAGCATGACGAGAAGTCGTAAAACCGGTTTTTGAGGCCCTAAACGATCGAATTTGGCTAAAATTACGGCAAACCCGTGCGTATGACCATTCGTTTCGAAGCTCTCGACCCAAACCACAGTTGTATAAGTCGTAAGAATCAATACCGTCGATCCGGGTAAGTCCTATAGTGAAAAACGTCGTCTATGACGTTGTTGTCCGGCGTATGAACGATGATTTGGAGGCTCAAACAAACTTTTTCCGGGGTTCCAGCGCCTTTAGGGCCCTCCGGACCTAAGGATGCTTACGAATTTCCATTAGCTTTCCAACCGTGTATCACACGCTCCGATCCGACGTCGCACGCAAAAGTTACAAGCGTTTCAAATTCGGCGCGCGCTGAGCTCCGCTGCTTCTCCTCCGTTATACGGGGCCTCCTTCATTAGAATCTTTAACTCGGACACCGATGCTGTAGTTCGCGTCCACACCTTCGAAACGACTGCTCGTATGACCTCCAACAATCATCCAGTCAAAAGTTATGCCATTTGTAAGCCCTAAACCCGACCTTACACACCCATTCAGTGTCGTAGAGAACAGTTTATCAAGGAAGCCCGGTTTTTAACTTAGGTTATATAGTAAGTGTGGCATCCGTTTTTACTAAACCAACCTATCCCAGTGATTTTCAACCCTTTCTTCCCTTCCCTTCCCTTCCCCCCTAGTTAAGTTAAGTCCCCATAGGCCCGGGTTCGAGCCTCTCTTTTTCCATTTTTCTCCAGCTTCTTTTTATATTATATCTGCCTTTCAATTTCCTGTTTCTCCAGCTTTTTTTTCCTTCTTCTCCAGAGCCTTTTTTTCCTCCATCGTTTTCAATTTTTTTATTTGCCGCCTCCTTTTTTTAACATCGTTTTCAATTTTTCATTTCTCCAGCCTCTATTCTCATTCTCTCTGCTTAAGGTTTAGGTATTTGGTTCTGCCTCCTCTATTCTTTTTTAATTTTCCGAATCTGTTTAAATTGTTTAGGGTTTGCCGCTTGGCTTGGATGCCTTATGCTCTGTTTAAATTGTTTAGACGTTTTGGGTACCGAGTTCGAACTTGTCTTCCTTCCATTTTTTTTTTCATCAGTCAGTCCTCCACCTCCAAATCCAGTTTGAATTTGTGTCTGTGGCTTTAATATTCTGTATTTCAACAATATGTTGATGTCATATGAACCAAACCTTATCTTTGCCTTTAATATGTTCGACCTTTTGCTTTATGCCGATTCTGTTCTTTCTTGGTATTCTTGTTATCATGTTGAGACTTGTATATGTGTATACATGGTTACTAGACTAGAAGAAATCATGTTGAGCCGTACTCCTTTGCTTTGTTGATCAAAATATTAATTAATATTTCTTCAATAAGATGCCTAGTTGTAGTTCACAGTGGACTGCCTTTTGGAGTCGAATCCATAAGTATGTTTCATCAAATCCATTCTCTTGTTATCTTACAAACCTCTGCCTGTCTGCCTGCCTGCCTGCCTGCGACTAGTTATCTTCGACTAGTTTTGACATTAATTTCATACCATGACAATTACTCCTTGATTAGAAACTGCCCAAACTGTCTCATGTCCTATATATTGATCAAAGTTGATTTCATTTACTCATACCACTAGCTATATAATTTTCATATTTTTGATGATAGGATAGGATAGGATAGGATAGGATAGGATGAAGAGCCAAATGATCGAAAGTTGTAAAAAATCCTTTGCGTATACCAAAGGTTGTCTTTACAGTATCATGAGCTTCTTTGCTTGTTTAAGTAGATGTGCTGGCTCTTCTGACTGGAAAATAACTAATCTGTGGTTGCCTTTGCTGGTGCCTGTAGATCAAATTTAGACTCTGTTTTTCCATTATTGCACTCTGAAATGCAGCGGTGTTACAAGGAATGTTTTTGGCTGTTAACTTGTAAAGAGCAACTCTTTTTCGTATTCAAATTTTGATATTCATATTAGACGAATGGTTTAAACACCTGTTATTCGGATTTTATATTATAACCTGAGTTTAGGTAATGCATATGGTCTCATACTGGGGCTTGTTTATCATCATTTGTTTCCCTTTCTGTTGCATGTATCTGACAGCACTGAATACTTTACAGGCACAAGTAGTTTGTTGAGCATTATGCAAACACTGCTACATCAAACTACACATGATGAAATTCTTTTGATTTTGTAAAAACCCAGGTGAAATCTCAAACACTGTTTGTCTATTATCAATGGCTGTCCTGTACTGAACTAATTTCCTGTAACGCAGACATGTATAACTTAGTTTATTCATCTTGAAGAGAGAGTTATTCATCTTCGTGCAGCTGGCTCTCTCAGCAATGGTAATCTGTTCATCTTGTTGAGTTATTTCTCGTATTTATCAATTTGTTTCTCATTTCCGGTTGATGAAGGTGACATTAATATTTTTAAACAAAAAAGTGGTATGCTTTGAACTTCCACTTTGGGGTATTTACTTGTAACGATTAGAATATAATAGCATTCATCTTTAGGACACTTGAGAAAGCGTTTCAAATTCATCATTTGTGGAATTCTTTTTGTTGCAGGTTTAGGGTCAACATTCTCATATTTCAGACGAGTTTGATAGTGTAAGCGGCCTCAATCATACCTCATTTTATAATTTATTCTGTTATAAATGAATTGTTGATTAGTCATCTCTATTTTGGTGAATTTTGAAAGAAGCTGCTGTCAAATCTCAATGATGCAAAGTTTAATTAGTTTGCTTTGCTTGTATCTATCTATCTATCAATCATCTCTGGCATAGGTCTTTTCCTTATCTTAATCTGAACAGAAAGACACACAAAAGTTCAATGGCTAGTCAAAATGATATAAATTCTGCCATTTATGATTGTCCAATGATATAAATTCGTGCAGGCATGTCTTATACTTGTTTGTAATTTTGGTGCGGGATCTCTCTCTCTCTCTCTCAAACACACATAAAAATTACCCTTGGCCTCCCTTTAATGTTACGACAATATCACGGTAAAGCTTAAGAACGAGGAAATAAACATTTGTCTTTGCACTGCAATCTCGACCGAAAATTTATATAGATTCAGATTTCATCAACAGTCGGAGTTTAGAAGACCTCTGAATGAACCAGAATATGTGGCCAAAGCCATCCTTTCAAGTTATGTTCAAT
Source organism: Rheum nobile (assembly GCA_027886185.1). Taxonomy (NCBI): domain Eukaryota; kingdom Viridiplantae; phylum Streptophyta; class Magnoliopsida; order Caryophyllales; family Polygonaceae; genus Rheum; species Rheum nobile. The sequence continues at coordinate 169,183 of WOAB01000364.1, read as the reverse complement.
GTGCCTGTTTGTCAGTGTTAGTGTTCAAGTCTCTCTTTTTAGGGTCAAAAGTCATTTCTGTCTTCTCATGGTCTTCAACAGCTGAACAGATTTATGTTGATCATTGTTGTGATGCTGGAAGTTGTAGTAGTGCTTCTATATTACAACTGTGACACATGTATCGTATAGCAGTCTGTTCTTAGTAGTACAGTACGTTCATACTGGAAGCCTTTGGAGTAGTATAACAATAATCTCTTCTAATTTTCACTTCTTGTTTGCATGTGTATTTTTGGGTCTTGTTTGAAAGTGTATTTCAAATTATATTAACTTCAATTTATAAATTTTGATATTGTTTGGAAGGTTTAGTTCCGGTGTGGGCAATATCTTAAATGGCATTCATAAGTTCTAATGTTACAGTGATATTATACGACTTGCAATCCAAACCTTGATTTCTTCTTCCACGATTTGATTTGTTCACTATCTGCTACTAAAGTCGAACTGTTAAGGCCATATTAATACGCATTTTTATTCACTCAAACTGTTGAAGTTCATTGTTTACTTGTTCATATCCATATAAGACGTTCTGCGCCCAGTCATTTGCAGCATGCATGAAATTAATAAGCCCCTGCTGTTTGTAGTTAATCTTTTTCAGTAATTGCTTTTTTCTGCATTAAAATGACATTTACTTTAAATGAATTGCACTCTGGTATGCTTACTACAAAAGATCTTCATTTAAATCACTTGTGTTTATTCATTTCATATCCGTGCAGTGCCCTTTACTTCAGTTTATTTGTGCAGTAGAATGTCGGGCTTATCCTCTTTACTTTATTTTCTACCTTGTCATATGTAGCTGAGTTATATATAACTGTAATAATCATTTTCCACAGCGTTGGTGAGACTCTCTTTCTTTCCTTCCTTCCTTCCTCTGTCGTACTCATCTAATCATGGCATATCGGAGTTCAAGCATATAGACAGTACTCCTATGTATTTTTTCCAGTTTCTGACTTGTGTTCTTTTCTTATAGATTTCGTCATCTATAAGGATTTCTATAGGAGGAGGTTTCAATGAATAAGGTTAGTACCAAGCTGAATGGCTAGGAAGCAATTTATCTTTATAGTAAAAAACTTATAATTTGTGTATGTCGAAGAATTCAGATAATTCTCCAAAGTATTCTTCTCCAAAGTATTCTTCAGCGCTTTGGATATAAATTTTTTTTGAATTTGCAAAAAAGGTCTTGCATTCTTTGCTTTCACATATTTAAAAAAAAATCAAGATGTTGAAGTGACTTTGGTTACTATTTTTCAAGGGACTTATTTGTATGCTCCATGTTCCTCATTCTGTAGGATATTCATAAACAACTTTCCATGGCAATATACTGTGGCATCACTAATTGGCGTAATGATTACTTGTAGAAAACCATGGCCTTGCCGCACCATTTTTTTTATAGTTACATATATGGAAGTTTTAAGAAAGTCTCCATGACAATGAATACTTATATAATTACACATTGCCTAAAATAAATGCTCCCACATCCAGTTGCAAAAGATTATGGAAATTCTGTCTAAAGGCATTGGCAGGGTGTGCATACACCACATCTGCAATACAAGGGCAAGATTAACAAGTTATAGAACATCTTCTATTGCTGCATTCTAACTGAAAATAACAACTGCATCCAAGATCAATAAGAAAATTTAAAATATGGCTGGAGAAACCAGTTAGATTTCATGACCCTAATTGATTGTGTCAAATATCAAAAGATTCAGGATTTCCACAACTTTTTATCACCCACCCACCAAGTGCCTTCTCTTAATTAGAATTTAAAAAATGAATAAATACGGAAAATCTTAAAAATTATTCTTTTATCTCAGTGACATATTGGTTATACACCTTGCAAATACAGGCCCAGAAAATTGGGGAGGGATGCGCATCAAATATGTGATAATTCAGCATGCATTCATCCTTCTTTTCTGTCCAATTATTCAATATCAAGATCGACCAATTTGTGTCACTTAGACAAGGAAATAATTCAAAGAACAATAAATGTCCAATTATTCAATATCAAGATCTACCTTATGGATTAGTCTTTTATGGATTAATCTTTTATTAGCTATAACCATGTTGCTTTATCCATACTAGCTATACTTTCTCAGATTGTCATTTATGCTTTGCTGCATTCTCAGAAATCAATTCATGTAGTCACAGGTGTTGTTTCCTTGAAGTTGTTTTCTCATAAATCAATGCTTTGCTACACTCTATTGAATATCTTCCTTCCTTGTCATTCTGATTTGCAAAAACACTCTACTTGAGAAGGGCCAATAATATTGATTACACTCTAATAGTGAATCTTTTCAACACAAGTTTGATGGGATAACACATGTTAATATGTGATTGTTGATATGTCTGGTATCGTAAAACTTGTGCCACCGAAAGTTAACAGTGCTCCTTGCATAGCATTTTTTTGGGGCGTGATTTCCAGATGTGTTGTTTTGCAGGTACAGAAATACACCGGACTGTGTTGGGTTATGCATTATTACTATGAAGGAACTAGGAAGGTGTCTGCTCATGGCAGTGGTGAGTCGGTTTTTAACCTTCTTTGTCATTAAATTTGTTGTGCTTATCTTTTCACATTTATTTTTCTAGGGGGGTGGGCTTTTGTAAATCAATCTGTTTCCCCCCCTTTTCCATCCCAAAGATCTCACTTCTACAAGCTCTACCTTCTTTGTCGCCTGTATTTTGCATCAATAGAACATTTTCAAAAGATAGGGTGAAATAATTTCGTACTTTGTTCTTAGGCTGATGAAGAGATAGGGTTTAGGTCACTGTATCTCATCCTCTGTCCCGGTATTTTGTTGATCGCTGCAAACAATTACCTTACCTGAGGCAGAACGACTTCAGGTGAAAGAGAAAATAGATCCTGGGGCTAGGTATGTCTTTCATGTTTTTTACATGCAGGTCAACTATGAGGAAATACATGATTCTGTATAATTTTAGCTATGAATGGACAAATAAAATACACCTAGATCTTTATCAGAAACTTTCTATATCTTATATGTTCTATATGTTTGATAGTCGGGTTGTTTCACCAAGATTTAGGTCATATTTGATCTCTTGGTTTTGTATGGCAAATTAATTAGAAAGTTGAACTCGTAGTATTTCGTTATGGATTTTGGGGATTTTCATCCTTGTTGCCATCATCTCATGGTAAGTGGTTCTAAGGTTATTTGATCTGAGCTGATTCCGAGGCTTGTATGCTATCAATATGACCCTGACAAGAATGTCCAGGCATGTGCATGAGTTTTGTTCGAATTCCTGGATTGCTATTTTATTTCTTACATCTCTGTGCTTTTATTGAAGGAATCCCTTTCTCATGCCTAAAGTTTCTTCTTCTGAAATGTAGGATGCTATGGCACACAAATGGGAAGCACTTGTGGCTGATTCAAAGAGAACAATTGATGACAACTTAGATCTTATCATCGAGGATCCGTTGGCACAGAGTGGATCCAGACTTTGGTGGTCCCGTGAGTCATCATGTCTTGCCCTTGCAGATATTCTCCAAGGGCTGAATGCTTTTGACTTAATATTTATGGAAGGTGTATGCATCTCACTTGAATTTATCTTGTATTGAGTAGATATTTTTATTTACATAATCCTCCGAAATAATCTGATTTGGTTTCCCATGGTATTCTTCGTATTTGTTGTAAAAGAAGATGATAATCTGTATGAAGTTCATGTTGCCGTCTATTGTTCATGTATTGTGCTGCTGTTCTTCACTTGCCATCTCCTTTCTACAATATCGTTTTATAATAATGCAGGTGGATACTCAATTGAGAAGAATTTGGATAGTTGCATTCCGAGCTATGGATGATATAGAGGAAATTGTTCGAACTTCTGCCGACAAGTTATGTCGTGCAGTGAGTTATTTAACCATTAGGCTCTGTGATGTCTCGCTTACTGAGAAATCTGAAGCAGGGCAAGCCATGGATATTGTTCTTCCTCTCTTACTCAAGAGATGGAATCACGAGCAAAGTTAATAGCATACGGAAGGCATCAATTGCAGTGGTTATGAAACTTGCAAAGGTTGGTCAGCAGTTCTCATAGTCAAATAGATGCTTCATCATTATCTCTGTTATTATTATTGTCAAACCTAGCTTGGATACTTGGTTTTTTTTTGGAACTACAATTAATGTTTGTCATATGACATTATTGTTTTGACTGGTTTTGAAATTTTCTTATAGGGAGCTGGAATTGCTTTGCGTCCACGTTTATCTGATCAGGGGCTTAATTATGTTGAGGTTTGAGTTTTTTTATTTATTTAAATGCTTCTAATTATTCTTGTCTATCAATGTTGGGATACAGACTGACAAGCTTGATAATTTGCGTATTTCAATTGCAAAAGGGTCTCCTATGTGGGAAACACTTGAGCTGTGCATTGATGCTGTGGATAAGCAATCACTGGATCTCTTGGTCCCTCGGTTTGCAGAACCTTGCTTTCAGTTTCTACTCAATTTATTTTCTCATGTTCGGTTTGAATTCCTTCCCCAACGAGCCCAAACTGAAAAAAGAAAAGAGCATCTGCTTTCAAGATTTCTCATGTTCGGTTTGTCTGTATGTGTAGGAACACATATTTCGTATTTTTTTGCAAGATTTGAAAAAATTTCAATGGCATTGCAGGGTTGGTGTAGCCACATTTATCACCTTGTTGGTGCAAAGAGTCAATCTTGAGATAAAATTGCGACTTTTGTTTCCAGCTCTGGTTGAAGAGAGAAGTGGTGCTGCTAAACGCTCCTTTAGTAGACTTTTCTTAATTTAAACAAATCTCTTCTTAATTAAGCTTTTATACTAAATCTTTAGCATGTTATATAGAACCACATGTTTTAGATCTCTTCCCTTATTTGTCCAATAAAACATGCTCTTATATAATTATTCTTAGAGATGAATAACATTTTTTCATATGCTACGAGAGATCTAAGTTCTAGACTTGAGCATATGTAACATAAGATAATTAAATAATTATTTGATAAAACTAAGAGCATGTTTCTGTGAAAGTTTAGGTTTATATGTTATACATTTGGATTTAACAAAATGAATAAAAAAACGTGAATAATTCGTTTGGCAAAAAATGCACTTCGAAATGGACCAGATTAAGAGTTGTGGTATGATGGACCCACATTTGTAGTTTAATGTCCAAAACTCATGTGCAGAATTGCGCAATCTGGTGCATTGATCCAGATTGGGCTGATTTTAAATTAGCCCATTAAGAGGCCCAAATGAAGCTCTGCGTTTTGATAAATGAAGCCTGTGTTCCACTTGCAGGTCACTTGGCAAGAGAGCTTAGGGTTTGCGCCGTCAGTACAAATTTCTTCTTAATTAATCTTTTATACTAAAAAAGGTTATCTATCTTTAGCATGTATATAGAACCACGTGTTTTAGATCTCTTCCCTTCTTTGTCCAATCAAACATGCTCTTATATAATTATTCTTAGAGATGAATAACTTTTTTTCATATGTTACGAGAGATCTAAGTTCTAGACTTGAGCATATGTAAAATAAGATACTTTAAATAATTATTTGATAAAACTAAGAATGTTTATTTTTGTAAAAGTTTTTTATATGTTATACATTTGGATTTAACAAAATGAATAAAAAAACTTAAAATAATTCATTTGGCAAAATTACTAAAATATACACTTCGAAATGGACCAGATTAAGAGATGTGGTATGATGGACCCACATTTGTAGTTTAGTGTCCAAAACTCATTTCATGTAGTTATACTTATAGGGTTTAGTATTTCTCATCATTTCATGTAGTTACACTTATCTACTGTAGCATTTCTCATCATTTCATGTAGTTACACTTATATATTACAGTATTTGTCATCATTTCATATAGTTACACGTATATACTGTAGTATTTGTCATCATTTCATGTAATTACACGTATATACTGTAGTATTTCTCATCATTTCATGTAGTTACACTTATATACTGTAGTATTTGTCATCATTTCATGTAGTTACACGTATATACTGTAGTATTTCTCATCATTTCATGTAGTTACACTTATATACTGTAGTATTTCTCATCATTTCATGTAGTTACACGTATGTGCTATAGTATTTCTCATCATTTCATGTAGTTACACGTATATACTGTAATATTTCTCATCATTTCATGTAGTTACACTTATATTCTGTAGTGGCTACACCAACCCGATGCCATTGAAAATTTCTCCACCTTACAATAGCGTGGGCTGAGTTTGGGCTACCCTTGAAACGGCCCATTGATTTAGTTCTTGGGCTATGCTTTGGGGCTCTGATTTTGGGCTACCTTTGAACCGGCCCATTGATTTAGTTTTTCATTTCTATTTTCCTTGTGATTTGATTTGACATGTAGCATGTTGCATTCTTGTAGGATGCTTTGGAAGCATACAAGCAGTGTTGAAAAGTGGAAGTTGGGTGGAATCAATTCCTTGGGAGATGGCCAAAGTCAACACTCAAAAGAGGCAAATTAAATTAACAAAGTCGACGCCGGCCGGAAGCCAGTGCCGCGAAAGCCAGTGTCATTCCGTGAAAGCACATCCAGTCTCTATTAGGGAATATTTTTCTCATCATTTAAAATCAATATTACTTTTAGCCATTAGTTTAATCTTTGTAGCCACTAGTTTAATTTTATTTTATGGTTTATCCATTCTCTATTAGGGAATATTTTTAAGGGTTTCAAATTCAATATTTTATAGGGTTGAAAAAAACTTATAAAGGGCTATATATATTCAAGACCGGAAGACATTTATTCCTTCTAAAGCACATACGAAACATCCATTTTCCAACATTTTAAGATGGGCCGAGCTGAAGCATGCGAAGATGGGCCGAGCGATGTGCAGCTGCTTGCCTGGGAGTTGCCGAGAAATTCGTTTGTTATTATTTTTTGCATTTTTTCCTTTTTGACAAATAAACTCAATACATAAATGATGTGAAATGACAAAATATATCGGACAAAGTGGTTAAACACGCATGGTCACGTACATTCAAATTTTAGAAATTAAGAAAATCAGGACCTAAATATTTTTACTGCAAAATAACTTTCTAAATCGGTGTACCTAATTTTCATTTCAACTAAATAACTAAACTTTATTCCATATGTATACCAGTATATGTCTTAAGTCTTAACACATATGCGGGGTCAAATTATCAAAGTAAATGATAATACAAAAGAAAATAACATGATCCTATTTGACATTTCTTCTGCAATGTTATATTTATGTTAAAAAAATGAAAATAATTAATAGTAATCTGGTATTTTATTTCAATTTTTAATTGTATTTTATTTTTGGTTTATGTTTACTAATTTTAAAATTCATATTTAATGATTTTTTTAATGAAACATTAATAAAAATATATGATCTAAAAATCATTTTATTACTCTTATGTAAAAATCATTTTATTATTCATATTTAATAATTTTTTTAAGGAACCACATTGAAGAGGACGCGACCGCGGCGTCCGGGTCGCGCCCGCGGCTATTTTGAAATTTAATTATGCCACTTTGAGAACAAACCGCGACCGCGACCAAAAGGCCGCGACCGCGGCCATCACGTGAGGCGGATCAGCTTAATTAAATAAGCGTGATGCTGAAGCTGGAATATGGTGGAAGCTCGGCCCAATGGAGGAAAGAAAGGCCCAAGTGAATCTTGGCCCAATTGAGAAAAGATGTCGCGCGCGTGTATTGAAGCTGAACGATGGAGGATGACGTCAGCCATGACGTCTGCGAGTTGGTGATGATGAGCTTCTACGAGGTGGGCCACAGCCGCTTGAAGATGGGCCGAGCGAGAGAGATGCCTTGGAGTGGGCTGTTGATGCTTGCAATGGTTGGGCCGTGAAGATTTCAGGCCAAAAAGAGGGCTGGAGCCCACGTCATGGTGACTTCATCCCCTCCAGCTCCAATTGACGCGGGCTTTTCTTCACGGTGGGATTCTCTTCACGGTGGGCTGAGCCTCATTTGGGCTTCTATGTGGGCTTCGGCCTTCTATCTCCCATCTCTTCTTTACGGGCTGGTTCGTTTAATTAAATTAGTGGCCCGCTTATCAGCTCACGCAAGCAGCCATTTAAATCCCGCGACCAAGTCCATAAATCCGCTAAACTCGATAAAATACCTGAAATGTCATAAAAATTTGTGTAGACATCAAAATCCAATAAAACTACAAAACAAACTAAATACGAGAAACATACATATGCAAGCTACCTAATTTATGCCTAAATGCATGCCCTCAACATGTATGAAATGGATGCTATAATTTATTGTAGAGAGAATTAATTGCATGCAATTGTATGACAATTTGCTACACTTGCATGTATCTATCTAAATTTCTATGCTCATTGCTGCTATTGAATTGAATCATGGAGGTTTTTTTGGTTATTTGATAGTTAGTATTCTCAGGGTCTGTTTGTCATGTTTATAACTTAAGAAAAGGAGTAGGACCATTAATAGGAAGGAGTTGTTAGGATCATTCTCTATTACGGAATATTTTGAAGGCTTTTGAAATCAATATTATTTTTAGCCACTAGTTTAATCTTTTTAGCCACTAGTTTAAACTTATTTTGTAATGGTTTATCTATTCTCTATTAGGGAATATTTTATAAGGTTTAAAATTCAATATTATTTGTATCCACTAGTTTAATCTTTTTAGCCACTAATTTCATTTTTTAGCCACTAGTTTAGCTGCCCTTAGCACTGACCCTAAACCCTTAGCCTTTAGCCATTAACACTGACCCGTAGCCTTAGCCCTTAGCACTGACTCTTAGCCATTAGCCTTAGCCCTTATCACTGACCCTTAGCCATTAGCCCTTAGCGCTAACCCTTAGTCATTATCCCTTAGTCCTTAGCACTGACCCTTAGCCTTTAGCCCTTAGCCATTAGCCTTAGCCCTTAGCACTGACCCTTAGTCATTAGCCCTTAGCACTGACCCTTAGCCATTAGCCTTTAGCCTTAGCCCTTAGCACTGACCCTTAGCCATTAGCCTTAGCCCTTAGCACTGACCCTTAGCCCTGATCCTTAGCCACTAGCCCTTAGCACTGACTCTTAGCCATTAGCCTTAGCTCTTAGCACTGACCCTTAGCCATTAGCCCTTAACACTGATCCTTAGTCATTAGCCCTTAGCACTGTCCCTTAGCCTTTAACCCTTAGCACTGACCCTTAGCCATTAGCCCTTAGCACTGACCCTTAGCCATTAGCCTTAGCCTTTAGCCTTAGCCCTTAGCACTGATCCTTAGCCATTAGCCCTTAGCCTTTAGCCTTAGCCCTTAGCACTAACCCTTAGCCCTGATCCTTAGCCACTAGCCATTAGCCTTAGCCATTAGCCCTTATCACGGACCCTTAGCCATTAGCCTTATCCCTTAGTTTTAGCGCTTAGCACTGACCCTCAGCCATTAGCCCTTAGTTTTGAGCACTGACCCTTAGCCATTAGCCCATAGCCCTGACCCTTAGCCCTTAGCCTTAGCCATTAGTCTTAGCCCTGACCCTTAGCCATTAGCCCTTAGCCCTAGCACTTAGCCCTGACCCTTAGTTTTAGCCATTAGCCTTAGCCCTTAGCCTTGACCCTTAGCCATTAGTCATTAGCCATTAGCCCTTAGCACTGACCCTCAGCCATTAGCCCTTAGCTCTTAGCATTGATCCTTAGCCAATAGCCATTAGCCATTAGCCCTTAGCCCTGACCCTTAGCCATTAGCCCTTATCCTTAGCCATTAAACCTTAGCCCTTAGCCTTATCACGTAGCCATTAGCCCTTAGCACTTATCCATGATCCATTAGCCATGACCCATTAGGCTTAGCTCTTAGCACTGACCCTTAGTCATTAGGGTTTAGCCCTTAGCCCTGACCCTTAGCCATTAGCCCTTAGCCTTACCACTTAGCCATTAGCCCTTAGCCTTATCACGTAGCCATTAGCCCTTAGCACTTAGCCATGATCTTTTACCCATAACCCATTAGTCTTAGCTCTTAGCACCGACCCTTAGTCATTAGCACTGACCCTTAGTCATTAGTCATTAGGGTTTAGCCCTTAGCCCTGACCCTTAGTCATTAGCCTTTAGCCTTATCACTTAGTCATTAGCCCTAAGCACTTAGCCATGACCCCTTCCCCTAAACCCTAAACCCATGTTAGATAGATGGGGCATTGACTTATATTAAGTTTTAAAACACACTGCCTATATGATACTCTATGCAGATGACGGTACAACCAATATATCAACATGGGTTTAGGGTTAAGGTTTAGGGTTTTGGGGCTTATGGGGGTTTTAGGTTAGGGTTTAGGGGATTTAGGGTTTAGAATCTTAGGGTTAGGGTTTTAGGAGTTAGGGTCTTAGGGTTTAGGATCTTAGGGTTTAGGGTTAGGGTCTAGGGTTTAGGTTTTGGGTTTAGGGGCTTATGCGGGTTTAAGGTTAGAATTTAGAGGTTTAGGGTTTAGAATCTTAGGGTTAGGATTTTATGGGTTAGGGTTTAAGGTTAGGGATTTAGGGTTAGGGACTTAGGGTTAGGGACTTCGGGTTAGGGTTTTGGATCTTATGGTTAGGGTTTGGGGTTTAGGGTTAGGATCTTATGGTTAGGGTTTAGGATCTTAGGGTTAGGATCTTATGGTCTAGGGTTTGGGATCTAGGACCCAGGGTCTATGATCTAGGGTTAGGATCTTATGGTTAGGGTTTAGCATCTTAGGGTTAGGATCTTATGGTCTAGGATTTGGGATCTAGGACTTAGGGTCTATGGTCTAGGGTTAGGATCTTATGGTTATGGTTTAGTATCTTAGGGTTAGGATCTTATGGTTAGGGTTTGGGATTTATGATCTAGGGTCTATGGTATAGAAACCCTAAACCCCAAACTCTCAACCCTAAAACCCTAAATCCTAAAACCCTCAACCCGAAACCCTGAACCTAAAACCCTAAACCCGAAACCATGACCTGAAACCCTAAACACTAAATCCTAAACCCTAAACCCCTAATGATGGAAGTAAAAGTCACATGGGCTAAATATGGGTTCCTCTCATGTGAATGAAGTTGTCATTCAGGTCCGATATGGGTTCTACAGACTTTAAGTAAAATAATTTTTTCCTTTTTCCCTTGCTTCAATGACATAATCTCGTAAATCTGAATCGTACTCTTCAAGTTTTTATTTGTCTGTAGTATATAATGATGGAAGTAAAAGTCACATGGGCTAAATGTTTTCTTTCATGTTTAGGAAATTTTTCTCTTTCTATTAATGCATCGACAATTTCGTTTATGTTAATTGTTTTTGGTGTGTTTGGCAGAAATCTAACTAATATTTAAGGTAAGAGAATTATTGGCATAGAAAGAAAGGCAACACCCTAAAAGTAAGTGTTCCTTTTCTTTAGTACTATATTGCTATTACTTATATTCCATTATTCACTAAGGCAAATCAATTGTTAAATTGTGTTATATTCTTGGAAACATTTTTTTTATTGGCATCGTATTATTATGTAGAAATATGTCATTTTTATCCTTGTTTATTTCAGAACCCAAACTTTATGTATGCCATTAGGTTTATTGAGAGGCAAAATTGAATATAGCTATAATATGTATATTATAGATATATGTATTTTATAAATCCAAATAGAAATATGTACATAATATGTATAATATAAGGTAATGGGCTTGTTGTATATTTCGAAGTGATTAATATATTATCATAATATTAAGATATATGGTTAATTTTTTTTAATATGTTATTTGTTAGGTTAAAGTTTAGTTGGTTTTGAAAGTATCTACTTCTATATATTTTTATATAAATTTTGATTTGATAAAATATCTTTTTTTAAAGCGAAATACATATATATTAAGATATATGGTTAAATTCTGATTTGATAAAAGATTTTTAATTAAAGTGAAATAAAAATAAAAAGAACAAATAAGAAAATTACACGAAAGAATGGTTGAAGCGTTGAAAGAGCTCAAAAGGGGAGAGCTTTAATATATTACTACATAATAGATTAAATGAGGGTGGAGATCGAACATCTCTTCTGGAGGGTTGATTCATATATATATACACTAGCATATAGTATTTTGTATATATATACTACTTGTATTAATTGTATAGCATATAGCATTTTGTATATATTATTATTATATATACTACATATATAGCATATAACATTTTGTATATATATAATATATAGCATATAACATATCTGCACATATATATATACACTAGCATATAGCATTTTGTATATATATACTACTTGTATTAGTTGTATTAGCATATAGCATTTTATATATATTATATATACTACATATATAGCATATAACATTGTGTATATATGTAGTGTATATATATGGGTGAAATTCCGGTGAGGAAGGCCTCTTAGAGAAGGAATAAGGATGGACTACATCCGTAGGATGGAGTCCATCCAAAGGCCAGAAGCTAGGTGGGCCCGCGCGTGCAATATCAAGGTTTTGGGATTGAAAAATAGCGGGCTCCCAAAAAAACCGTTTGCTCTCTTCCTTTTCGATTCTCTCCTTCAATTCCTCAAATCAAACTACAAACCGTTCGCTCTCTTCTCGATTCTCTCTTTCAATTTCTCAAATCGAACTTCCGCTGCACACTCAAGCATTTTCAAGGCGATTTTCAGCGATTCGAAACCCTAAACCCTAGAAAAGGCGATTACCAGCGAAAGAAGAAGAATCGTCGCGATTTCGGCAACAACATCAAACACAGAAAGAAGAAGAATCAACAACAAATAACAACAAAATGAGGTCAAAGATTGCCAGTGGAACACAGGGTATATTTTCAGTTGTTCAATTGATGAATCGTCGCGATTTCGGTATGCATTTTATACAGTATGCAAAGGTAGATGTAGAGATTTCTCACTAAATACATACTCTGATTTGAACTTGCTTCTATATATGTGACCGGATATAAGTCTGTGCATAATAGATCATTAAAAAGTGCATGACTCGCTGCTTTTGCTCTAACATGTGTGTGTAGATGCATGACTGAAGAGTGTTGGTGCATGAGTAAGTGTTTGTAGGTGCATGACTTAGTGTGTGATGGTGTATGAGTAACTATGTGTGTAGATGCAAGAGTTCATGAGCGTATTTATATAGGTGCATGACTGAAAATGAATTGGTACATGAGTAAGCGTTTATAGGTGCATCAGCTAATGAACGTTATGCATAAGTAAATTTGAATCTAGATGCATGAATATATCTGTGTGCATGAGTCAGAGAATATGAGTGCATGAGTAAGTGTTTCTATGTGCATGACTTAGTGTGTGTTGGTGCATGAGTAACTATGTGTGTGGATGCAAGAGTTAAGAGTGTGTAGATGCATGAGCCTATTTGTATAGGTGCATGACTGGAAATGGATTGGTGCATGAGACAATGTTTATAGGTGCATAAGCTAATGAATGTTGGTGCATAAGTAAATTTGTTTCTTGATGCATGAATGAATATATCTGTGTGCATGAGTCAGAGAATATGAGTGCATGAGTAAGTGTTTCTGTAACACCCCCAAATTTCACCCCATTTGAAAGTATTACTGCCGATGACTCTGGACGTAAACCCCGAAGTCACCCCAGGCTTTTCCAACGACATAACTGTCTTAAACGTAGTTACAATACTAAAATCATAACTTTTATTAAACCACATGGTCGCGGAATTACACGATTCCAAAAACGACCCAATTAATCATAAATACAACAGCGGAAGTCTTAACAAATACAACGACAAAACAAGTTGTCGAAAACAAAACACCGTCCATCCTCATAGTCGCTCTAGCCTCCTCGGATCTGCATGTGCCAAAACGGACGGACGACACCCCCATGACGTTACAGATAAATAAAATACAAGGGGTTAGTCTAATGAATAGACTAAGCAAGGGCGGAAAACATTCACCAATGATTCACACAAATGCAACACAAGCAGTTTCACATATCACAAATCACATCAAAATCTCAAGTGCTAACTCAAACAGTTCAACACATCAACGAATCATATCAAAATCTCAAGCCACATAATTACAACATATCTCTTATAATAGCGTTGATTCTAGCAGAAATACAACCTAATATAATATCAGATTTTAATTATCTCAAATTAATTAAAAGCCACTTGCCTGGAATAGACGAGCTCAAACAAAGCTTAAGAACGGGTTCCTGAATCCAAAACGGGGACAGATCTGGAATAAAAATCCCTAGGAAACGACCCATAACAAGATCCTAACTTAGATCAAATATCCTCATAAATGAATCTAAAAGAATAGGAAAAGAATCCAAAGGATCGAGCCAAACCTCAAGCCAAAACTCCAAAACAACCCTTCTCGGACAGCCTTGCCACGGCTGCGCCACATGCCTGCCGCCGGGTGCGGTCAAGTGACAGAGGCGAGCTCCAAGAACAACCATGGCGGAAAAGAATTATTACCCAATCGATTCAAGCTTCGTCTTGCATTCGAATTGATCACAAAGCACCTCTAAGCTTCACCTAACACCTTGGCAACCTTCTCTAACCCACGAAGCCTCTCGATTCAAGCCCAAAACCGAGCTCACAACTCGTGCATCAATGGCGAAACAGGGGAAAACAGAGGAGAAAGAGAGAAGAAGAAGAGAGAAAGAAAGGGTTCGATTTCACCCCTTTTATAGCACAAATCCGAACCACCTTAGGGGGAACAAGCAAGGGCCAAGGGGACAAAGGCGAAGGGCCACTTGGCCTGCCCAAAAATATCCCAACCGAGCCATTTGCGCGAGGAAGACGACCGCCTCTATTTTGGCCCTTGCCGCGGGTGCGGTGGCTCCTGGCGCCGGGTGCGGTCATGGCAAAATCACCCCTTTTACCCGTTTTTGTCCCATCTCAGCAAGAGATCAAATAATCTTAATCCCGGGTTAAATATATTCGTGCATCATCTAGCACAAACATCTCAAGCAATTACCTCGCACAATTACCGTGCACAAATATCTTATATAAATATCGTGCACAAATATCTTATATAAATATCTTGCACAAATACTTTACATAATTATCCTGCATATATTTGTGACACTCCAGGCCAAGCTAACACAGCTACCAAGCCACCCACCCATCTTATATGATGCCGGTGCCGGTACTGGTGCCTGCCTGAGTCCACAATTATCCTACACGAATATCTTATATAAATATTTTACAACAATATCTTATATAATTATTTTGCAACAATATCTCATACAATTATTTTGCAACAATAACTCATACGAATAAAGCTCAAAAATACCAAAAATTTCCTTACCCAAAAAAATGGGAAAATGAGGGGTATTACAGTTTCTATGTTGGTGCATAAGACAGTGTTTTGTATGTTGGTGCATGAGACAGTGCTCAAAAGTACATGGACCATGCTTGCAGGTGCATGAAGTATTGTTTGTAGAGTGCATGAACTATTGTTTCTGGGTGAATCAGTGAGTTAATTTGAAGGAATAGTTGTGAGTGCATGAGGGGGTGGATATATGTGCATGATAACTGCATTAATGTGCATGAGTAAGTCCATGTTGTTATTAGATAACTTACAATCTGTTTTTCTTTTACTTATACAGTTCTTTTGCCCAATTCTTAACCATGGACATTACTATTTGATTGCAATAAATGTCAAGAACCCAAGTTTCCATATCATAGACAACTCATCAAGTGGGGGCAATGACAAGTATGGAAAAGTACCATCTACTCTGGTGAGTAGACATTGAGTATAATGATTTTATAATAATTAAAAGTTTTCATATACAGAAATGTGATAGAATTTAACCGCTTTATTTGTGCAGAGACATATGATGGTCAGTTTCTTCATGAATAATGATATGGAAGCCAAAGCTAAAGCTAAAGCAATTGAAGACATTGTAAATGTCCCATGTGAAAGGCTGCAAATGAAATGGAGGGATGGAAAAAACAAAGTTGATTGTGGGTCTTTCTACTAAGACACATGGAGACATATATGGGCAATGGACTGTCAAGCTGGAATTCTAAACTGAATACGAGAGACAAACGCCAGTTGGCAAAGCTTAGGATCAAGTATTGTTATGCCCTCCTAACCAGCGAGTTTAATGAAAGGAAGGCTAGAGTTGAACAAATTATTCAAGAGAAGAAAGCTGGAAATGTAGCAGCTGTGCGTGGGCGTGGGCGTGGGAAAAAGAATGTTTCAATGTAATTTGGCTAATCTAGTGAACAGTTTAGGTAATGGTTGTAGGAATTTGGTTTGAAACAGTAGTTATTTGTAAGTATATGAGTTTTTCTGGAAAGAAACAGTAGGTATTTGTTTGTTTGAATGTTTCTCATTGAAAGATCAATGCTCATTCAAGCGTTGACACAAAGTGCATGAGTCATTGTTTTTTGGTGCATGAGTTAATATGCAAAAGTGCATGAGTTATTATTTGTTGGAACATGGAACAAAATTAGTGATTTTGTGGAAAGTGCTTGAGTTATTATGTGTTGGAACAGAATTAGTGATTTTATATTGGTGCATGGGTAGTATGTGGAAAGTGCATGAGTTATTATGTGTTGGTGCATGAGTTGATTTGTAAAAAGTGCATGAGTTAATGTGTTGGAACATGGAACAGAATTAGTGATTTTGTATTGGTGCATGGGTAGTATGTGGAAAATGCATGAGTCATTGTTTTGTTGGTGCATGAGAAAATATGTAAAAGTGCATGAGTTATTAATATCTGAATACATATAAAATTTGAAACACCTAATTAACATATTGAGGGCAAGTCGTGAATTTGTGAAAAGTGCATGAGTCACTGTATTTTGGTGCATGAGTGAGTATATATAAGTGTATTTCTTAATATCTGAATACATATAAAATTTGAAACACCTAATTAACATATTGAGGACAAGTCGTGAATTTGTGAAAAGTGCATGAGTCACTGTATTTTGGTGCATGGTTGGGTATATATAAGTGTATTTCTTAATATCTGAATATATATAAAATTTGAAACACCTAATTAACATATTGAGGACAAGTCGTGATGTTGTGTCCCGACCTTTTACAAAGAGTACATAATCTTGTCTTCTTCCTGGAATTTTCCATTCCAACCTCTTGGCCACTTCTAATGCGCATCCTCCTGAACTTGTTCTTTGCCATTTCGGGAGGATGGACATTCACTTGATCCGGTAACGGGCCTACAAATTTCTCAAACTTATAGTTGCTAGCTGATGTTGAGGCAGAAGGATCAACTACTTGTGACCTTGTGAATGCAGCCTTTTGTTCCTTTAAAATAGCTAAAAAGTCTTTCAATTTGTCCATGTCATCACCAACAATGTCGACACAAGAGTACATTTTTGTCATCACTTCAGCCAATAGCCTCTTCTTTTCATCAATTTGAACACTCGCATCATACACTGTACCATCCACTTCAAAAATTGGTTGTAGAATCGCTTGCTTCGTCCAGCGAGTGTTGATGAGGGTAGGAGGCAAGACAGTTGCATGAGTATTCTTTAATGCAAAGAAAATATGTCGGCAAGGAAAGCCCAGAGTGAGGAAATTATTGCAAGAACAATGATACTCATTACTTGCAACCACTTTCTGAACAGCACAGATTCTACCAAATAACAGTCGGCGGTACATCCTTGTTTTTCTTGGTAGAACAAACACGAACAGTAAAACCACATGCCGCTGCATAAGCTTCGTAAAAAGCGACAGCGTCATTAAGAGTCGGGAAAAGTTGCTCAAGATACGGCTTTAATGCATCATTGCACTCAGGAATAATATATTCAGCGGTAATGCTTGGGGAAACAGATATAATATTATGCTTCATTTGATGTTCATCTCCTGAGAAAAGAAAGAGTGGAATTAATAATAGAGCATGAGCTTATAAGTGCATGAATGACGGGAAGAAAATGCATGGTCCAATGAATAAAGGTGCATGAACCAATTGTGTAAAGTGCATGAGCTTATAAGTGCATGACTGACTGTAAGAAAGTGCATGACCCAATGAATAAAGATGCATGAACAAATGGAGTAAAGTGCATGAGGTAGTTAGTTCTATGCAATAGTCACACAATCAACAATGATTAGGTTATGTGCATCACTGACTGGACTAAAGTGCGTGGAATAAAGAATAAAGGTGCATGAACCAATGGACAAAATGCATGAACTAGTAAGAAAGTGCATGAGGCACTGAATTTAGTGAATTTTGAATCTGACTAAATTGAAATACACATATCTTAATTTCAACCAAGCACATACCTAAAATTCAACCAAGCACATACCTAAATCCCAAAAACAGAGAAATTCTATTGAAACGCACATACCTAAATGCCTAAATACCTAAACAACAAACAAATCAACAACAAATTACAGATCTGTACCTGAATCAGTAGAAGGAATAACCATGTCGACTAAGAACGACGAGAATAAAACAAAAACAGCAAACACGAAGAAGAGAAAGCACACCGGCGGCAAGACGGAAACGATCGGCCGATAGAACGAGCGAACGGATTACCACGAAGAATTAGTTTTATCACAAAGAAGAACGGATTACCACGAAGAAGAGAGGGAACAAGGAAAAACGAACCAGCGAGCAGCCTCAAATCTGTTTTATTGAGCGAACAGGGAAAAACGAACGAACGACCAAGATTAGATGGAGAGGGAAAAAAACGAATGGCCTTGATTCATCCTCATTCCTACCCTACTAACACATCCTCACGTGATCTTTTTCCTATATATATAGTATATAGCATATAACATATAACATATAACATATTTGCATATGGTATATGAATAAATACTACATATATACTATATATGTAGACTATGTAGGATATAGCATTTTGTGTATATATACTACGTATAACATATGGTATATATACACAGACATACTGTATATTGTATATAATTGTGAGTTGATGAATATATGATAGTGTCCTAGTGAAGTATTAAAGTAGTACGATATATATTATAATTAGTATATATGTAATGTACTATTTTCTTAATAATATTATACTACATAAAAATATAGAATGCATTGTGCAATAGACTATTATATTATATTATATTATTATACCTAATAATTAGTACTATACATTTTAAAAGAATAATTAATACATGTAAATATGTAATGGATGTATAGATATGTAATATATTGTTTAACTTAAAGTTACTTTTTATTATTCATGTATAGAGTATAGACTGTATAGTGTATATTGTATAGACAATTAGATATCAAAACTTATTTTTCAAACATAACACGAGTTCAAAGCCCAAAAGTTATAATGTCTAAACATCAAAAACAATGTTAAATAACTTATGTATAAACATTTGACATGACTTACTATATAAATTAATTTAAGTATTTTATTATTAGTAAATGATATATATTGACTATAATATTTTTTATTATTAGTGAAACTAAAATAATTTATTTATTATATATTAAAATCTATGTTCACGTATGATAAAAGTAGTAATTCAAAAAATCAATAAAAAATATATTATGTTGATTAATGTCTCATTTTTTATACAGACAAGACTTTTTAATCATTAGTAATTTAGCATGGATTTATCCCCTTACAAAAGCAAAGCGAATAAATATATAAAATACTTTTAATGTGCTATGATAAATATTTAATTAGATATGAAACCATCTAAAACATACACGTATAATATAAATTAGCTTTGTCGTGTTATAAAAATGACTAAATACATGGATAGCTATATAATTTATTTATTTAAATTGGTGTATTTCAATGTGATCCCATTTCTAAATATCTTGGCTCCACCATTGAATTCAATCTACATGAAATTAGCTCCATGTCTTCATGGTTGTCCATAAACTGATAAATATGTGCAAAGAGGGTGGTTAGACAAGGCCCTAAATTCTTAGGACCCGATATATATAACTAGGATAGTATATAGAATGGATCAAACTATCAATTATCACTTCATAGTAGATCATCTTCATTACGAATTTTAGCATCACATGGTGGTGCTCCAATGAAAACTAGTCTAAATCCGATATCATATATCGATATTCTTATTTAAGTTGTATTACAAATTCTAAAATATTATATATAAAAAATATTTGAAGTTAATGGATATAATTTATTTTACAAAAAATATTTTCATTTTGTTATTAGAAAATTATTATTATAAAATAATCATCCATAAAAATGAAGTATTAATAAGAAATCTTATTCGACTGAAATCCGATTCGACCGCCACGTGTCACATCTGTTATTTGATCAAAATCCGATTCGGTTCACTGAAATCTAATTTGGTTGATATCCGATTCGATCAAAAACTGATTCGATTGACCAAAATCTTATTCGACCGAAATCTGGTTATACAAATCCGATTCGACCAAATCCGATTACGCTCGAAATCCGATTCGACCAAATCCGATTACTCTCGAAATCCGATTCATCTGAAATCTTATTCGTCTGAAATCCGATTCAACCCGAAATCAAATAAACCGAATCAACCGAAAACCGACTTAGCCAAAACCGGACTCAACTGAAATCTGAAACAACCCGACCGAGTTTGACCCGATAACCCGATCCGACCCGTCTTGACCCGATGTTAAAGCATGCACGACATTGATCTGAACCCGAAGTGACCCGAAATCTGAATTATCCGTCCGAAATCCGCCGATCTGCCACCAGTAGTCACATGCATAATTAAAAATAAAAACTCTTTCAAGCTCATGTCAAGATTTTACGGGTTTGATGCCACACAAGATGGTTGCGGGCCCAAGCTCATGGCTATGGCTTATGGGTCACATTGTGATAATCAATTAACGGTCAACTTTTTGCAGTCTGCGGCATGATCATATGGAAACGCAGGGTTTGGTGTGAGAGGGGATGGGGGGAAAACTGACGAATGATTCAGAGCCCTCCAACAACGTATTAATGTACCTCCAACTTGTTCATCGTGGAGTCTTCACCACCAATGGGGAAAGAGAGGAGCAAGTGCTCTGTCAACATATACATATGAGTTAGTGATTGTCAAATGAATAAAGTGATTTAAACAGAGCTCAACCAAGTGATTATAGGTGATTTAAAACAAACTACGTCGTAAGTAGAGAGCCAGTCTGATTTTGGAAATCAACTCAACAGCTTCAAGTGAACCCTAAAATCCAAAAATCTACTCTCTCCGTCCCATAATATAAGGCCTGTTTGCCTTTTCAGACGTCCCAAAAAATTCTACCCATTTCATAAAACTTTTCATTTACAATCATTAATTTATCCCCTAAATACCCTTATCAAACTTATACCATTTCAATATTACCCCATTAAATTTTGTCTTTTTACTATCCACCAAATTAACCCCCACCTAATCTAATTACTCCCCCCTCACCAGATTTACTCTCTGCCTCTCTCTCCCTCTCTCGAATCTTCTCATAACTCTCTCTCTCTCTCTCACACGACTCTCTGAATCTCTCAAGAACCCTAAACCTAATATTGTCGCCGCTCTTCCTCTCAAGCTCTCATTTGCTCTCGATCTTTCAAATCCCTGCAAATTCGACTCTCGATCTTCACTTTTCTGTCACTCTCGATCTCATTTGCTCTCGAACTTCATCTGGGTTTGTTCTTCATCTTGCTCGATCTTCACTTTTCTGTCTCTCAATCCGCTCTCGATCTCATTTGCTCTCGATCTGTCGCTCTCGATCTCATTTGCTCTCGATCTTCATCTGGGTTTTGTTCTTCATCTTGCTCGATCTTCGCTTTTCTGTCTCTCAATCTCTCATTTCTTCTTCATCTAGGTTTAGATCTGAGTCTTTCTCTGCGTCTCTGTAGATCTGATTTGGATCTTCGCTTTTGTTATCCCCTGTATTTCGATCTTCGCTTTCTCTGCGTCTCAAGAACCCTACAAAAAAAGAGGATGAGTGCAGATCTGATTTTCTCACGGGAATCCCCCCCTGGTTCTCCTCAATCTTCTGAGTCTGAGAGTTGGATTTGCTCGATCTCAAATTGCTCATGGGGTCCTAATTGCAAGGCTATGCACTGCTATAGCTCTGAGCGATCTCTTGATACTATTGAAGGCGATCTGCTTCAGCAAACCTCTCAAGAGACTGTTGTGGTTGAGCGGCCTCCCCCAAAGTCCCATGATGGAGGTATTGATGGAGCCAATGGTGATGAAGGTCTGCATGGTGTTGATCTAGAGGAAGGGCATGATCCAGTTGCTGAGCAGCCTCCCCGTGACTCTGATGTCGAAAGTGCTTGCTAAGTCCCCTATTACACCTCTTTTACTGTTGAATGCATGTTTATATGTGTTGTCCTTGGATCATTGTATGCATGTTGATATTGATGCATGTTGATATATGCTGGGATGTTTATTTCTAGATTCTTGCATGTTGTGGTTGAGGCTTGCTGTTCTGGATTGATTAGTTGGCATTGTTGCATGGTTGTTGATGATTTATGTCCCTTAGAATGATCTACCTATTGAGTGCCTCTCTCTGTGTTGTGACTATTGTTCCTCTGTGAATTTAGCATGAGTAGTATTTCTATTTTGGTATTTGTTATTGCATGGAATCAATGATGAAGTCTTTTCAAGATCTGAGATGCAAATGCCTGTAAATTCACTGCATTAATGGGGCATAGGAAACCAGTATATTTACTGAATGAGGCCTATGTTTATTGATTAGTGTAGTGACAATGGGGTTGTGTCAATGATGAATGGGGATATCTGAGATTATGTTATTGTAATCACTTATGAAAACTTGATATACTTGAGATGCAACCTCAAAATTGTCACTGCATTGATTTGCCATAGGAAACCGATAAATATTCACTGAATGAGGCCTATGTATCTGTTAGTGTTGTGTTTATGGTGTTGTGTCAATGATGCATATGGAGACATCTGAGATTATGTACTAGATTCAGTGATGAAGTCTTTTTTTGGCCTGAGATGCAATTCCTTGTAATTTCACTACACTAATGTGCCATAGGAAACCAGTAAACATAATTGATGTTATAAAAATATATGCATGCTTACAAAAGATGTTAACTGGCTGCATGAGTACAAAATATATCAAGTCCCTACATGCTTACAAAACATCTATTGTTCCTGCATGATTACAAAATCACTTAACTGACTGCATGCTTAAAAAAATCCTAACTATATGCATGCTTACAAAAGATCTTAACTGCTTGCATGAGTACAAAATATATGAAGTCCCTACATGCTTACAAAAGATCTATTGTTCCTGCATGATTACAAAAAACACTTAACTGATTATTCTTGAGTGTCTTGTTGTTCTTCTTGAGTGGCTTGCTCAGTGAATGGCTGTGTTGATTCTTCACTTTGTTGTGGTTCAGTGTCTTGTACTGGTTGTTGTTGTGCACCCCCATGGATAATATCCCATGCTTCAATGACAGCCCACATTGGAGCTATGACTTGTAGTTGTAGATTACCCTGTGCCTTTAGTCTCTTCTTGTTGACATGTGGTACATCATATCCATTGCCTCCTTTATATTTTAGAATCTCATTCATGACATATTGTAAGGTCATCCACACATGCTCTAGGGTTTCTGGTTCTAATTCATAGAATGCCTGATGAACAGCCTCTAGCATAGCATCAACATCCTTGGGCATCTTTTTATGCATTAATGACTGAATACTTCTAAAAAAATCAAGATCTAATATATTCAAATCAGGACTGTTTGGTGGTTGTCAGATTAAAATGAATGTAAAATCATCTTGTTGATATACCTCTTGCCACACTGCATCATTTTGATTGATATGAGCCTTTGCATTATCCTGCTGTATGAAAATGACTTTGTTGCCACTTCCCTGTGGCCATTTTGCCTTGATTGCTGGAATGATTTGGTTGATCAAAACACTCCTTGTCACTTTCTTGTTTACCGATTCAATGCACTTTGTAACTAATGTCCCCTTCTGTCTGTTCTTTGATGATCTTTTTGCTGCTTCTCTGTAAACGAATGGGAAAATTCCTATTTTCCCATCAAAATTACAATGCCCCTCTGAATTGAACCTAGGCCTAGCTACAACAGCAGTGAACATAACTTTGGGTACAAACTTGCTTGAACTTGTTGCTCTATATTTGCCTTTCTCTGCTCGTGCTAGATAAACTCTGTGTGACTTCTTGGTTAGATAAAACCATTTTTCATCTAAGTGAACAAGGTCAAACGTTGTGTAGTATTGCTTCTTTGTCTCTGCTGTATCCCCTATTAGAAGCTTTAGAATCCAATCTAACCTTGTAAGTTTGTTGGCATCCTTTAATCCTGGGTGAAGAGGATTTGTGTGTGGCTTTATGGTTCCTCTTTTGACCATCCTGTGGGCTGTGCTTTTTGAAATGTTGAGTTTGGTTGCTAAATCTCTTCAACATGACATGTCCCCCATATTCAAACTTGATATAGCATCACTTGATACTTGAATTCTTTTCCTACCTGAGTTGTGATACTGAGTAGAGACATTGTATCTTTCATTTGCACTTTTCTGTTTCTTGGCCGTGTTCCATATGTTGCTGATGCTTTTTCTTGATACTTTGAACTCTGAGCATGCTTCCTTGATTGATCCATGATAAAGTTTCCCATTTTTTGATCTGCTTAGAAGCCACATCAGAATCTGCATTCTTTCAATACTGTTGAGCCTTCTCCTTGATGACTAGGGATGACCTTCTGGCTGTGTTTCATTCTCTGTTTCTGACTCTGTTTCTGGGTGATGAAACTGTATTTCTTCTTCTTGGTTGAGATCTAAGGAAATCTCTTCCTCCAAGTCCCCAGCTGGCTCATTAAGATCAATCTGGAAAGCTAAATCCTCCATTTCGTCATCATCACCAGGGAAATCATGTTCTTCATCAATATCATCATCTGGGAACAGAGGTTCATTCAAATCGAAGTCTGAAGTCATCAAGGAGTCGGCAATGATGCTTGAGGAAAAAAAATAGCAATAAATGGTTTTGTTTGGCAGCAAGATTAAATGTTTTCTACTTTTGTGTTTGGCAGTAAATGTTGTGCTTGATGGAGTAAGTTTCTGGGTACTTAAACCCATTTTGGGAGGGAATTTCAAATGTAATTTTGACATTTCAGATTTTCATTTAGGCTTAATCTGTGTGCCCCTTAATACAGATTTTGATTGGTTGAAAATTTTATCCCCTGTAAAATGTGCAATCCGTATGAATAAAAAGCAATTTATCTCCTGTAATTCTCTGCATATATTTGTACTTGTTCCCTGCAAATTTCCCCCCTTAATTCTCCTTAAATCTTGTGTTTTTCTTTCATAGATCAAATGGGGACAGAGGGAGTACTAAACAAGGACGGTAATGCAGAAAGCTCTGATGAAGAGGGGTTTCTACTCAAACCCCTCTTCATCTTCACTGTTCTGTTCGCCAAACATGGTAGCCATTCTCATGGCAAGAGCTGCAGCCATTTCCCTTCTCTGGAAATCCGGCATCAGCCTCAGATTCTCCCTCACGTTTCCAATTTCTGACATCAACTGTTCTAGCTCTTCCAACTCCAAGTGGGGGCCCTTCTCTTGCTCCTCTTCAACAATGCTTTCGTGCTCGGTATCTACTGATGGTGAAGCTTTTGGCTCTGACCCGTCATGTATGGCCTCGCTTGCTTGGCTGGATTCACCGGGTTCAATGCCCATGGAGTTGGTCGGTGTCACTGCAGATACCCATCCTTCTTCTGTGTCACCCCAAGCTTCAGCTGATCCCCCGGATAGGACTTCATACTCCACTTCGTAGTCTGATTCCTCTTCGTCTGACAATTCTAAGCAGAACAATATGAAATGATTGAAAATTTAGTTATTGATGCATATTTACGTGATTTGAAAGGTGAGTTTATATAGACCTTTTCTTTCAGGAAGTGATGGCTGAGCTATCCTGTTTCCGGATTTCAAAACCATTCCGGGCCACATATGGGCAGTGAGAGCACCGTGGAGTCTTTCCACTCCTTGCAAATCACCATCAACAGACAGACCTGAATTAAAGCAGTTGGGTGTTGAGTAAACATGAAAAGATGAAGATATAAATAAGAGAAACGACAGTGAAACAATTCCATGTAATTGCGTCAAAAGAGCTTGAGTCAATAAGCTAACCTGAGAAGCAAAGGTAGCAGTTCATTTTCAAATAGCAAATAGATTAGCTTTAATTTTAAAATTAGTAAAGAAGGCAGTGAGAACAATGGGATATTATGATAAGGTCTCAAAGACGACATCTCCTTTTCTATAAAAGGGATCTCCAACTATCTGACTTCTAACAACCACAAAATGGTTCATAATATGGAACTATAAGTAGGCTAATTAGAAACTTACACTTGTCAAAGTCAGCATTTGAAGCACAAGCTTCAATAAATTCAATGTTACGCTCTGAGAACCATTCTAAGAACGACATTCTTTGCTCCCATGATGGTTCTTCGTCCTCTAGTAAACTGCATCCTTCAGTTTCTGAAATTCCATACCCTGTAAAATCTGCATCTGAATGTATAAAAGTATCTTCCTGCTTCAGGAGATGTCTTCTATACTCAATATGAGCTCGATGACCCGGAATAAGATCCACCTTATTCCCAATGCATAATAATATGTCAAAATCCTGGATGTTCGTGTGAGAAACCCACTCTTTCAGCGCAGCCAGTGTAGATAGCTGCAGGTGCACAACAAAAAACATTTATGAGAAATGGAGGGCATATGGCAACAATGAATCAACAAGAAACAAATGATGAAGTGGTCATACAAGTAACCCTTTTTTAACCCCAAAAAGATCTTAGAGAGGAAGGAAACTAACATCATTCATGTCAAAGACCATAACCAAGGCAGCAAGCTGGTCATAATTTGGCAAAGAGTGAGCTGAAAACTCATTGTGTAGGTGAGCCATCCAAATAGAGACATCAGCAGTGTAGTATTTTGTGTTGATTGTCCACCTATTTTAAAACAAAGAATAACTGATTATCAGTCCCTTACTTTCTCTAAAAGCTATATATGTTGACCAATTCTAGCATTACCCTTGAGCAAGTACTTCGGATTTTGAGTCAGAAACATCTTCAAAATCCACAGAAAGTAATCCTAGAAGCAACAAGAACACCACACTGAGAATGATCAAAGGTTACATTGGCTTGGTAGCTCCGTTGAATAAACTCGGAGAAAACTGCTAATAGTATGCATTTATCCCCTGTAAAATACACATATATGCAAAGCAGATGTCTAATTTTTGGACCTTTTTATGTATCAGATGAAGTGCTACATTCTATATAATCCACAGTAACCCCTAATACATAAATCTATATGAACAAAGTCTCCTTTTAAGTAATATCCCCGCTTCCCATATATGAAAATCAACTAATTTGCTTCCATTGTAGCCTATCCCCCATTTGATAGAATCACCTAGGGTGCCCTCTAATGTTCAAAGATTTAGCTGTAATCCATAGATCAGAATCAAACACATGATTTTTCCTGATTTGAAGCTAATTTTTCCACTAATGGTGGATTGCACAACCTAAAGACATGATACAATCGAAACAATTCAGAAGCTAAAAATCACTGGAAACCAGTACAAGCAAAATCTCAATCCTCACGCAAAAGCATCAAAGAGGAAAGGTATCAATTCAAGATCCAGCCCCAACCATCGTATGTGTCAAAGAGCCTTCAAAAATCAAACATCGAAAGCACAAAGAAGCGGAAAATCAAATCCCAAAACAATAGATTGGTTTCTGGTATCTCAATTTCCGCAAAAATCACAATAGCCAATTGACTAAGACAGTCAAACAAAGGAAAACGAGAATGAAAAAGAGAGACGAAAGAGATGTACTGGAGAGAAGGGTGCGTTTGCCGACGCTAGGGGCTCCGATCACGAGGATGCCGGGTTGCTTCTCCAGGATTTCCCGACCCGATTGCTGATCCAATTTCAACTCCTCGCTGCTCCCCATCCTCAATCTTCACTGAGTTACTGTTTGCTTGAGAAAAAAACGTGTGAGAGAACCCTTGCAAGTTGAAAAATCCGTGCGGTGTGGTGGTCAAGGCCCGGTGTCGATTGTTCTGTAGGTGATGAAATGGTGACTGATGAGCGACGGTGGTCGGGATTTGGGGGAGATTGACTTGGGGTCAGGGGCAAACATGTTATTTTACGCAAATAATGAGGTTCTTTGGTAAAATACCAAAACGCAAACAAGATAAACAAAACACTAATGTGCATTGTGATTAAGATTATAAGATTGACATGTAATTATGTTAGATTATTTCCAAGCATTGTCATTATATTAGTCATCTATATCTATATATTACTACTAAAGTTGTAATTATTTCTTTTATGTGTCGTTTATCTAAATATACAACATCATCAAACAATTATGTACATTTATCTATTCACCGTTATTCCCTACATTTTTCACCTATTTTGATTTGCTTTTGTGCTCATGCTTTGGAGTTATTAGAAGTTGCTATCACAAGTGTGTATTCCCTGCATTTTTCAATTTTATTATCTAACTTCAGAAGTGTGTTCTTTGTTGTTTTGCGTGATAAAATTATTTAGAGGGATTTTTTTTGGCATGTCGGTGGCTAAAACTGTGATAATGTAGTATATAGCTAATGCTATTTTATCCTGTGCAGCTTGACTGGGATCTCAGTACGATTCAGTCTTGTCCAGACTGAATACTACAGCTTTTTCTCTGGAGACTTTGAGCAAGATTACTAAAGATGGTGGATGTGTCATTTGCAGGTTTGTTGCTGTTTTCATTTTTATCTTTGCCACTTTTGTATTACCGTGAACTTCTTTTCCCCATTGGTTTTCTTAGTAGTGATATGCTGATAAGATGAAATACGGTCACCATTATAGTTGTCTAGATGATCATAAAAAGTAGTAGTAAGGAACAAGAATCAGATTCGGTAATGACTACTTAGAGACAAGGGCGGAGCCAGGATTTCACAGTAGGGGGGGCTAAAATTTATATAGTTGAATCTGACGTAGCTTAAATCCGATTTAGCTAAAATTAATTTTAAGTGCATACCCTACTAATTTGGAAGGGGTTTCAAACCTGATGTGCAAAGCGTGAGTTCTGGTAGCCTGTTTTCATAAGTTGTCCCCACACATTGTGAAACTGTGCATGATTGAGAGGAGAATAAGAAACATATCAGTAAGGAAAAAATCATGAGCAGCTCCAAAAGTTAACAGGATTTTGTAATTTACACATTTACATAATGAGGTATGGTATTGTTTACAAATTAGATATTTCAGATTTAAGAGTTCCAGACATTAGTACATTACAATTCGAAGCCTTAACTATATTCCGAACCTTATGGTGCAATTCCCGTTGAGCTATTTGATGGCTGAGACGGACCTTCTCCCTCTGAGTCTAAGTAAAACAAACAAAAGAAGACAGTATACTTCAATTTCAAAAATATGCATCACTCAGTAAAACTGAATGACCAAAGAATAAAAAACTGAGACATGATAATTCTAATGAGGATCTAGACCACATCACTGTCTCATTAACCATGATACAAATACCATACTCATGATTAATGATTCATATATTAGATGAACTCAAAAACAGAAATTAATCCAAATGTTCAACAATCAATACTACCACATCACAGTACCACAACATAACTTTAAAAAAACATCACAATATCACATATTCACATAGACATTAGACATAGATAATCAATTTCTAAATCCACTGCTAAGTGCTAACCAAATTCAAATTATCAAATCCAACCCTTATTAATCTAAAATCAGCAAACAATTATACAAATGAAAAATTGAAGATGCACAGGCGACACAGCACAGCACAGGGAAGTTAGGATTTAGGAACCGAACCTAACAAGGCTAGCTAGCCCCTTGGACGGTCCAAGGCTCGTGGTCACAGTGGGCCGACTCAGTGGTCTCGTGGATTACTGTCGTGAGGAGAGTCGCCGCCGGTCTGTCCAAGGCTCGCCGCCTCGCCCAGTCGCCCGTGGAGACTGGAGTCGCCGCTGCCGCCGCCGTGGAGTCGCAGGCCCCCTCGCCCGGCTCGCCGCCGCCGTGAAGAAAGAGTTGGTCGAGCCGTCGCCCGTCGAGCACTCGGTCGGACTGGATCTGGATCTGGGATTTTGGGAAGATGGACGAGGGATGGAGCGTGGTCGTGGAGGGAGATTTCAGATTTGGAAAGTGGAAAGTGGAAAAAAATAGGGTGCCCCCTCTGGAAAAAAAAAATTTTAATTAATTAATTCGTTATGGTAATACCCTTTACCACTTACCAGCCGGCCCAACGTATCTCCGCCCGTGATTAGAGAGGTTTTGGACATATTGATTATTTAAGAATTTTTAATTAATAAAATGAATTCTTATTAATTTTTATATATTTTTTTATTTCTATTAACTTATTTTATTTTATTTTTTTTTATTTTTATTTTTTTTTTTCTAAAATATTATTTTTTGAGATTTAAGGTTTAAGGAATAGGATTTAGAGAGTAGGATTTAGAGAGAGAAAAAAAAGTTCATTTTTACTAAGAATTCACCGTGTTTAGAGATTGTTGCTTTCTTAAAATTATAGTTTTCCATCGTGTTACAGGTTTGTATGTTGACTAGATAGTCTTCATTAGAAGTTTAAATTACTGAGGTGTTAGTTTTGTATTTTTTTCCTGTCATGTGAATGAACTTGTCATTCAGGTCCGATATGGGTTATGCAAACTTTAAGTAAAATATTTTTGTCCTTGCTTCAATGACATAATCTCATAAATCTGAATCGTAATTAAGTTTTTCTTTGTCTGCAGTATATAACGATGGAAGTAAAAGTCACATGGGCTAAATGTTTTCTTTCATGTTTAGGAAATTTTTCACTTTCTATTAATGCATCGACAATTTCATTTATGTTAATTGTTTTTGGTGTGTTTTGCATAAATCTAACTAATATTTAAGATAAGAGAATTATTGGCATAGAAAGGAAGGCAACACCCTAAAAGTAAGTGTTCCTTTTCTTTAGTACTATATTGCTATTACTTATATTCCATTATTCACTCAGGCAAATCAATTGTTAAATTATTTATATTCTTGGAAGTGATTAATATATTATCATAATATTAAGATATATGGTTAATTTTTTTTTTAATATGTTATTTGTTAGGTTAAAGTTTAGTTGGTTTTGAAAGTATCTACTTCTATATATTTCTATATAAATTTTGATTTGATAAAAGATTTTTTTAAAGTGAAATACATATATATTAAGATATATGGTTAAATTCTGATTTGATAAAAGATTTTTATTTAAAGTGAAATAAAAATTTAAAAATAAAAAAACAAATAAAAAAATTACACGTAAGAATGGTTGAAGCGTTCAAAGAGCTCAAAAGAGAAGAGCTTTAATATATTACTACATAATAGATTAAATGAGGGTGGAGATCGAACATCTCTTCTGGAGGGTTGATTCATATATATATACACTAGCATATAGCATTTTGTATATATATACTACTTGTATTAATTGTATAGCATATAGCATTTTGTATATATTATTATTATATATACTACAAATATAGTATATAACATTTTGTATATATAATATATAACATATCTGCACATATATATATACACTAGCATATAGCATTTTGTATATATATACTACTTGTATTAGTTGTATTAGCATATAGCATTTTGTATATATTATATATACTACATATATAGCATATAACATTTTGTATATATATAGTGTGTATATATAGTATATAGCATATTGTTGGGCCCAACATTCTCCAGAGGGATCGAAACCAATGAATTGGGCCGGAATCCGAGCAAGGTCGAAGGCCAAGAGAGACTAGAAGGAAACGTCGGACGCTCCTCAGACACGTAGGATCCGACCAGTCCCGAAGATCTCGCCCAGGGCATTAAATGCTCGATCGATGGCAACGGCTATGGCATTAAACACAAGATTACGCTAGTAATCAAGGGCAAATCCTGAAGATCTCGCCCAGAATTAATAGGAGATATTGCAAAAAAGATGAATAACGAACACAAGATGACAATTACCATATATAGATCACGACGAGGCAAGGAACAGAGGAGGGGTCTGCATCCAGTATCCATTCGCTTACCTTGAAAAGAACTCCCGAGTACACCCGCTCTAGCCGAGTCTCCTCGGAATCTTACTCGATCGCTACCGGTCGAATCACGGAAACACCTGTCGGACATGATTCGATCCTTTTTTCTCTAAGGATAAGTTGTACTTCGATCTGATACAATCATCAATAGATCTATCAATTTCCTTGCTATTTCGTATCTATTCTTTGCTTGCTGATTGTCTATTTTGGTTTGAATTGATTTTCTATTATCCGGTCGACTCGTTACCCCGTCTAAGGCGATTTAGGTCGTCCAATCTTTCGCCCCAAAACAATTTGGCGTCCACCGTGGGGCAACTTGTCGATCACCATCTCGAAACCTTCCAACCATGACTATCAACCCACCTATCGGTAACGAGGAGCCACGCCTCAAAGACGACACCCAAGCTCAAGGAAACACAACCGAAAATCCTACTTCAACCCAATTCCAAGAGCTTTGCCCAAAAAATGACTGCCCTACAAGAGGAACTTGCCCAGCAATGCCAAAAGACCGAAGCCTTGGCTACTTTATCCACCCAATCCGAGGCCGAAGTTGTACAACTAACCCGTGAAAATGAGTCTCTTAAGTCGCAGGTACAATCAATGGCTTCCGGATCCAGGCGGATGCCCGCCCATAGCAACATTCGGACGCGTCTTGACATGAATGGCGTCGAACTGACCCCTCCGAGCGTACGGCATCCCGGACATACTGAGGGTACATCTCGAACTCCTCTGGTCAATCCATTTTCAACTAACAATGTTACTTTCTCCACACCGATCGGGTCAGCAGAGACCCGAATCGACGAACCACAGGCTACCAATCCTCCCGACATCATGACCCTCGTCCAGCAGACGCTCAGTCAGCACATGAAGACATTTGATGATCGCATCGCTAGAATTCCTGGAGTTCCACAGCCGATCGAGAAAGAAGCGCCAGGCGGATTCGAGAAATCTCCATTTATCGGAGACATCGTCAGAGTCGAAATCCCAAAGAAGTTCCACCTTCCCAGCATGGCGACATTCGACGGCACCAACGATCCAGATGATCACATTTCTCTCTATAAACAAAAATTAATGATTGCATCTATTCCAAGGGAGAGCCGCAAGGCTGTCATGTGCAAAAGCTTTGGCACGACCCTCGCGGGTCCCGCACTGACCTGGTTTATGCGTTTACCTCAGGGAATGATCGCCTCATTCGCGGATCTGGTCAACTCCTTCAAAATCCAATTCGCCAGCAGTCGGAGGCTAGAAAGGCAGTCAAGTGATCTCTATCGAATCACCCAAAGGTATAACGAACCTCTCCGGAGCTGTCTTAACAGGTACAATAAGGAAAAAGTCATGATCCCCCATTGCGACGTCACCACCTCCATCGAAACCTTCCGACAAGGTCTGATCAAGGACAACAATCTTTACAACGAGATCACCAAGTACCCGTGTAGGAGTTTTGAGGATGTCCGAGCCAAAGTCATGGCCGAGGTACGTTTGGAAGAAGATCGTGAATCACGAAAAGCATCCCACGGACCTGATCAATCTGATCGTAAATCCACCTCCGACAACCATCGAGACAGACGTCATCACCCCTACCCTCGTAATCGAAATGAACAAAATCAGGTGAACTCTTTCCAAGATAGGTCCCAAGACTGGAGAGATGGTCCAAAGTTGCCTCCCAGGGTCCAATCTTATAACTTCAGCGTTTCTGACAGACGGGTTTTCAGTCGTCCTTAACCCGGTCAAAATAAAACCTAACAAACCTAAACAAGTAGTAGAGACAAGCAAGGGTCGAATCCCACATGGAGGAAGTAATCAATCTATGTGTTTCTTAGCATGCAAGTAACAAAGGGGGGTTTTGGATTGGTTTCGTAACAAGCAATCAAGGCAAATAAACAAATCAAAGGATGTAATCAAATATGGGGAAAACACCTAGCCAAGCAAGATCCACTTTTTCTATGATAGATTGGTTCTAGGTCATCTCTATTTCTTTCCTTTAGTTATTCATGTCCCTAATCATATATAGTTACTAGCCCTACCAGTTCTAGCAACACTTGCTATTGAACAACCGAACAATAACAACATAGAGCATAGGATCAACCAGGATACATGTCAATAATCACAACCCGCAATAATTAACATGCAATCAATTCTTCTTTCATAACAATCTAGTCCTACCAGTCCTAGATAATCATGGATGCTACTTCTGAATTAGGGATGAATAATATTGATCTCAACAAGTTGACCAGAAAGTAATAATTAACACTATAGATAATATTAATCTCAACTAGGTTGTCAGGCTAGAGAAACTAATATTAATAATGATAATTACCACAACTGATGAGTTAGATCCAACCAATACTATTCAAGAACCTAATCCTGCAGTATGAATAATATCAATAACACTAGGTAGCTAATCTAGAGAAATCAATATAACTCAATGGAATGAAGCTCAAGAAGAAAGATATAAATCCAAAGAAAATAGGAATAGGGAATTAACCTCACAATCAAACCATAGAAAAAGCTTCAATTGTCGGGCTAAGCAAAGGGTGCTTAGCTCTTCATAAAGAAGAAGGTACCTTGCATGCAAGGATTACATCCCAATGGAGCATGATGGGGAGATGAGAGGGTGTCGTACCTTTAAATGGCTTGATCCACCGTACGACGACAATGCTGCCAAGATTATCAGAGAATCGGTGCTGGAAAGAAATAAGCTTAAAAAGCTTTGCGATACCCTTTCAGATTCAAACGTGGAGTTGAGGAAGAAGATATATTATCGGGGTTATGATTACAAGCAATAAGTTTATTATGTCTTTTGATTACATAATTCTGCAAATGTATGAATAATGTTATTATTACAGCATTGAGTTGGAGTCATTGCGTTGTGGCCATTATCCCGTTCACCGCCTCAAGAATTCTAAAGGAGGGCGAGCCTTCGATGAAAGTCGAACCCATCTAACTTTCTGATTTGCCCATTTTCTGGCAGCAGCACATAAATACTTGGAATCCACAGATTCCGCTTCAATATCATAAGGAGCTTCTTATATGATATTGAACCGGTGTTTGTGGATTCCAAGTATTTCTGTGCTGCTGTCAGAAAAGGGGCAAATTAGAAAGTTCGACGGGTTTGATTTTCATCGAAGGGTCGCCCTCCTTTAGGATTCTTCAGTCGGTCAACAGGATAATCTGCACACCGCAATGACACCAACTCAATCTTGTAGTTATTTGGATGTTGTTAGCTTTTTGTGCTTTGTTTCTAGGACAAACAACCATCTATTTGTAAGCATCTAATCGTGTGGATTTGTAAGTAGTATATTATGGTTATGATAATTTACGACTCCATAAGTTTGATGTCTTTTGTTATTACGTAAGGTTGCAAGTGTATAAATTCCAAGGTTATGATTGCATAAGTTTGATGTCTTTTTCATGACATAAGCTTTACTATGAAACCCACCAAAGCAAAAATCAAGAGCAAATAACCAAAAGATACTCACATCTAAAATTATATTTGCATTACAAATCGACTTAGAGTTTTACATCAAGTACTGATAATGTGGATCAATTACGCCAAATAATCTGGATTCTGGCCGACTGCCTTGCGGTATTCCCTAAACTCTTACAATTTGGAATCATACACTCCTTCCCACCACATGATTCTTGGATCGCAATGTCTTCGCCATGCATACGTAATGGGTGATAATGAGAGTCGATACTGAGCGTCACCTATACGAATACAAACAAAGAATACGCAATTAGTATACACGATATTGCAAATGAAACATCGAAGTACAAGTAGATTATAAACATTACCGGTATCCAGTGGTTGCGATCCCCTACGTGTGCTATACCCGACAGTTGTAAGGGAGGTGTGATGCATGGTCCAGACGACCTTATTGGCAAGCACAATGAAGGGTACTGAGATATGACGACAATAGTAACATTATACACCGTGGCAAACACTAAACCCATGAATGGCATATCAAGCCAATAATCCGGGCCGCAAGGGGTCTTCACATAGTTAATTTGAACCATTAGATCTTCCCATGACCCTGCTCGTGTAGCTTCTCGTATCGGCTTCCACATTTGTCGGTTGGCACGCAACTCCTTTGCCATCGCGCTACGGATCAAGGGATATTGACCCTGACTCATCCCCATAAGCATAGCCAAAGACCGATAACCGCAATGTCCGTCTGAACATACATCCATAGCATCGTTAATGTACCCAAACCAGAAGTAATCGATATTCTGAACCCCAAAGTCCACCCCAAAATGAAGCATGTGTTCTTCAGGCCACTCCGACGGACGGACTCCAACATGGTCGGTGATCAACACTATTTTGTAGTATTTATCTAGGAGTTGTTATCGGTGTTTAGGGTGCCATTTGTAGGGATTTAGAGCACAACTGTGGAGTATGGAGTTGGAGTGAAGAAGTGTGGATATGGTGGTTTGGAGGAGCTAATTGAAGACATCCAGATGAAGAGGAGTAGACCACCTGAGGAGACGAGGAAGAGTAGAGGACGAAGCCACAGAAATGAAGGTGTAACACCCCCAAAACTTAACCCTTTTATAAAGGTATTACCGCCAGTGACCCCAGTGTTCCTTACCGAGATCACCCAAGGCTTTACCATATAAATACAATTTATGAAATGCGATTGATACACAATGATCAAGCATTAAATTCCAAAACATAACATTGTCGAGGAAACAAGAGTTACGGGATTACAACCCAATCCCGAATAGGTCAAAACATAGTTTAAACCAAACACAGCGGAAGACTAAGAAAGTATTTTACAATCGGAGTTATTGTCCAAAGGATCATAACCTGATTAAAGAAATAATTAAAAACATTCAAAAACCACCGCCGACTCCATAGTCCTTCTAATCTTCTGAGCTACTTCATAACTGATGTGCTGAATCAAACGGATGACACCAGCCAACCATGCAAGAGAAAATATTGGTTGGTTAGTCTAAATGAATAGACTAGCAAGGGTAAAAAGCAGACTGGTTCGAAGCAGTCATATTAGGTTAGACTCATCGCTTCTCGGATAATAACCGATAACGGTAGTCAACCATCATATTCCTACTGTAATAAACAAGAGATATGCACAAGAGAAGATTCTGGAAGACTGAATCTTCACAGAAATCGACTCGAAAGAAGACTCCAACGGAAATGAGTCTTTAAGGAAGTAATGACAAATCTGGAAATTTACAGAATCATACAACAATGATTTAAAACTGACTGAGATGCTTCGGTTCACGACCAACCTCATTGCCTACAGCGAATCCAGATTGGAAAGAGAACATACTACATTCAAGTCAAGACGAGTTTTCCTAGCTGCACTGAACTTAGCTGCACTACTCGCCCAAGGTGTATTAATTATGTGCGTCAAGGTAGCACTTATCTGATTTATGTTTCAAAAACACACATCACGTTATAGACTTTTACATGTGTACCCCACCAGTGGGACGACACATCTTAGTATACGTTTCGTCGAGAGTGACGTATACCAAAAGGTTTGTGACACCAGCTAAGTGTCATGTCTCTACACACATGTGTAAGAGACCGATCATGATCATAGAATAGTACCAGATGGGGATGAGCCATCCCGATACCAGATTATAAAGAAACGACTGGATAGAGTCCGAGTAACGTTCCTATCTAACAGTGCTAACTAAACAGTTACAGCACCACAACATTTACAGGATAAATCCACATAAAGGCCCGAAAGGCAATCACAGATAATAGCGTTGTTCTAACAGATATACAACCTATTATATGATTTTCAAAACAGTTTATCAAAACCGTTTCCAGACAAACAGAATATTCATTCCAAATTAATTACTCAGATAAACTACTGATAATTAATGTAAATATGGAACGAAAGAGCAAGAGCGAACCGCCACTTGCCTTACTCCGCAGAATAGTCTAAAGACGTCACTGGATTCTGGGCTCGACACGGTATAGCTCTGACAGCACAACGACCTTTGAGTCGACCCATAAAAGGAACCCTAAGTTAGATCCGACATAAACAGTACGAATCTAAACACGGCGAAAGAACACGAAAGGAAAGACGCCACGACGACAACCGACCAAGCCAAAGCCACGAAGGCGTTCTGGGCACTGGCGGCGGTCGCCGTATTCATCACGGCGGTCGCCGTGAAGAACACGACGGTCGCCGTGACGAACTCAGACGACACAGAACGAGAGAAAACTCACCC
Organism: Rheum nobile; assembly: GCA_027886185.1. Lineage (NCBI taxonomy): Eukaryota > Viridiplantae > Streptophyta > Magnoliopsida > Caryophyllales > Polygonaceae > Rheum > Rheum nobile. The sequence continues at coordinate 131,019 of WOAB01000364.1, read as the reverse complement.
CAAAACACGAGCGGTTCGGCCTCCTTCGACTTGCTTTGGCTTCTAACCTCCAAGGCTAACCAAAAGCTTCACAAAGGCACTCAGGAACCACACCAAAGCAACACCGGCGAGACCTTCAAATTCCGGCGAAAACACAACTCCGGCGAGAGGCGAATTTGGCAGCGATTCGGGGTTGTAGATGACCCAAAACCCATGCCCAAGTTCATCTATTTATAGGCAAACCCCAAGGAGTGATCTGCAAACCCTCAGACGCGGCAAACGACGCAATGGCGCGCCTCGAACGACACCGGCGACCAACGGGCAATGCCCACTGGACAATCACGACGGTCGCCGTGATTTTGCCTGCGGCGGGCACACGGCGGTCGCCGTAAATGCGGCGGTCGCCGTCGTTAGGCCTGTCGCGGCCAGCTAGAAGCTGACACACTGACATCTCGGGCCCAACCACGGCGGTCGCCGTTTCCCCCTTTTCCCGCCCATTCGGCTTTGAACGAGCTTGACGATAAACCGGGATAAAAATTATCGTACGCGAACGACAATTAAACTCCAAGGCACCTTGTCTGTATATTATTTCACTGAGAAAAATATTACAGATACAGAGCACATTACAAAATGTCTCAAGCTACCTGAATTAAATCCGACGTACACAACGGGTACTCGGGAAAATTCCATAATTCCCAATATAACCTTATAAAATTACGGGGTATCACAGAAGGAGAGAAGGGCTACCGCGGCTAGCCGTGAGCAAGAGGTGAAGGCCACGAAGCGTCCACGGCGAGAGGCGAAGCGCGGAGCAACGAATGTCACGGCCGCGACCGCGGAAGTTCCACCGCGCCCGCGGAAAATCCAGTGCTTGCAAAAGTCGAGAGCTCGAACCTATTTCCGCGACCGCAGAAAGACACGGGGGCGAGCCCGACGAGGAATTTCCGAACTTTTTGTCTTTTGTCTTTTTCCGACTTTTCTTTATTTTATTATTTCGTACATTATTTTATTTCCTTTTAGATGAGGTTTGTGATCTTGGGCTTTAGGTTAAGTCTATTTAACCTAAATTCCATAGCCTCCATTAAAATCATCTTGGTATCATCGACATTATTGAGAATTGTCAAGTTTTCCATTCAGCATTGTTTTTCCTTTGAAGTTATGAAGAACTAAGCACCTTTGCTTAGTCCGACAATTGAAGCTTTTCGTATGATTTGATTGTGAGGTTAATTCTCTATTTCCTATGTCCTTTGGGTTATATATTTTCTCTTGAGCATATTACTATTGATTGTTATTGATGTGACTAGATTGATCACCTAGTTGATATTAGTAATTGTCTATTGCTAGGGTTTGGATATTTTGGGTTGAGATTATTAAAGAGATTTGATTATATGTTAAATACTATGGGTTGTGGTGTTGCATGCAGTGGCGGACGCAGGATTTTAGCCCAGTGGGGGCTAAAATCCAGCGTTTGCTGCGTCCGCCACTGCTTATCAGCATATATATGACATACACAAATGACACAATTAACCAACTCCAAATGATTCAAGGATACACACAAATACACAATTAACAGCATATATATGACACATAAATGACACAATTAACAACATATATATAAGATCGATCATATAATATTTAGAAGCAAAAATCTAACCAACTCCAAAGGCTTAACAAGGTCAAAGAGTCAAACTTAATTAATATAGCTAAGTAGCTACAGTTTATCCCCTTCAACTGCCAACAGCCTAATTAACAGAGAATTTCATATGATAATTAAATGAATGGAGAGAGCAAAGGAGAAAAAGAACTCACAATTGGGAATCACACAAGGAAGAAAAGCGAAGCCATGAGCAGAGAAAGGTTGCTTCCAACCAGGCTCACATTCACACTCAAAAGGGATCATGCTGTTTTGAGTAGGCTTACAATTTCCCTTTCCACATGGTACTTCTTTGCACACATTCTCTGCATACCAATTTAGGCAACATAGAACAAGTCAATGATTCACAAAATCAAACCCACAACGCCAGCAAGATTTTATTCATTGAGACATATCATCAAACACCTTGACTGTGCAAAGCCAAACAAAAACACAAATTGAAAAATCGGAGAAGAAACAAACCGAAGATTGGAGATAGAAGGGGTGATAGGAAGTCGGAGGAGACAGTATAAGATTGGTGAAAGACAATGAAAAGAGATACCGCCATGGAAATTGGGGCAATGAAACAGGGAGGAGAGGGCGGAGACTCGGAGGGCATCGAGATAATAGGGGTGGTCGCCGGTCAGAGCGTCGGAGGCCTTGAAAAGGATGGAGGCGGCGGCGAGGGAGGAGAGGGCGGACTGGCGGAGGGCGTCGAGATCTTCGACCATGTCCGGCGTCTCCCACAGGCGAGGGCGGCGACTCGGCGAGGGCGGACTTGGTCACCGGTCGGAGCGTCGGAGGCCTTGAAAAGGATGGAGGCGGCGGCGATGGCGGAGGGCGTCGAGATCTTCGAACCTACTCTGCAGGCGGCGGCGAGGGCGGCGACTAATCCGGCGAGGTATGAGGCAGAGAAAGAGACATAGGGCGACTCGGCGAGGAATTAGGGTCGGCTGGTAGGGGAAATTGAGAGGAGAAAGAGACAAGACACATATAAACAAATTTATTTTTATTTTTTTAAATCCCAGTGGGGGCTGTAGCCCCCACTGGGCCCCACCTGCGTCTGCCATTGGTTGCATGTATCCTGGCTAATTCCTATGCTTCTTGCTGCTATTAAATTAAATCCTGAAGGTTGGTAGGGATTGTTTGATAGTTAGGGTTATTAGGACTGGTTGGACTATTAACTAAATTAGAATAGGGACAGGAATAACCAAAGGAAAGGAATAGAGATAACTTACGATCGATCTATCATATGAAAAGTGGATTTGTTTGACTAAGTGTTTTTCCCTAATTGATTTCATCTTTGCTTTTATTTATTTCACTTTATTTTTTTATTTGCAAACCAACCAACCAAAACCCCCCATTGTTACCATTGCATGCAAATCTACATTAAGAAAGATAACTCCTCCTTGTGGGATCGACCCTTGCTTGCCAAAACTACTAGTTTAGGTTTGTTAGGATTTATTTTGACCATGTTAACACGACTAAAATCTGCCTGTCAAATTGGCGCCGTTGCCGGGGAGGCAAGTTTTGTTTTTCTTTGTGTGTGTTTGTGTGTCTGTTTTTGTGTGGACCTATCACGGTCCACACCCGTGCTACTGATTTCTTTTCTTTTCTTTTTTTTTGAATTTGATACAGAAATGGAGTTCTGGGGAGAGCCGCGATATGACCCATACTCCTACGCATACAATCCAGGGTGGAGAGATCACCACAATTCGAGTTATGGGTACCAGTAATACCCTTCATATGGTCATGACTACCAGGAGTTATACTCGGGGCCACATTCGTTCTATCAGCAGGGTACTCCACAGCAGTACAGTCCAGCCTACGAGCATAGCCCGTCAGTGTCCAATCCAAGTCCATCCATGTCTACTGAGGGGATGCTCCATAACTTGCAGAATTCGATGGAGCACATGGTTCAAACAGTGAGCAGATTGGAGGCCATGACATCGGCGAAACCACTTTCTCTCCCAGCAGTGCACCAGGAGGAGAATGCCTTCTCGATGGGCATACGAAGTACTGAGGAGCTGTTTGTCGCCCCCTTAGCTGAAAGGGAAGAGCAAATTAGAGAGACAGGAGCTGAATACAGCGAGATATTGGAAGAAGAGAACTCGAGTTTGCAGGAGGTGTCCCTCGACAGCGGTTCACTCAGGGAGTTGGGCATTCCAGACGATATTTGGGACCGCGTGGTTCTATCTGAATAAGAGTACTTTTTGGGATTGGAGGAATTCAGCGACCACGAGGAGCAAGGCCGCGACCGCGGCGTGACTACTGGCGAGAAGGACAAAATCGACGCAAATCCGCGACCGCAGCAGGAGATCTGCGACCGCGGAAAAAGCACGGACGAAAAAGAGGAGTAGGTCGAGCATTTTCCGCGACCGCGGCAGGAGATCCGCAACCGCGACAAAAGGGCTGAAGAAGGCGATCAGGTCAACAATTTTCCGCGACCGCGACCACCAATCCGCGACCGCGGAAATACCCCAGAAGCATCCTCTCCCCTCGAAGATGCATACGACGCATATGTGTGCCCCTACTTCCCTCCGCTCGGATCAGTAAAGCCTCCTGCACCTTTCCCTGAAGCTCTGAAGGACACTAGATGTAACACTCCCAAATTTTAACCCATTTGGAAAGGTATTACCGCCAGTAACCTCAGTTTCCACACCGAAGCCACCCCATGCTTTACCATTGAAACACAATTCATAAAGAACAATTATGATACAAAATTAACATAACTTTCATTTAAAACATAGTCGCGGAATTTCAACACAATTCCAAATGCGACAAAATACAGAGTTATTACAATACAGCGGAAGACTTAAAATAATTTACAAGAGTATTGACTTCAGTAGTCAACGCCCAAAGATCGTAGCCTGATTAAAACATTGTCAAAACACTGTTCATCTTCATAGTCGTTCTAGCCTTCATGGATCCTGCAACCTATCTGATGTGTCGAAACGGACGGACGACACCAACCATGACGATGCAGATAACAAATACAATTAGTTAGTCTAAATGAATAGACTAGCAAGGGCATAAAGCAGAAGGTTCGAAGTAGTCGTGCTAGGTTTAAACTCATCATCCCTCGAATAATAACCGAGTATGATAGTCAACCTTCACACTCCTACTGGAATACAACAAGAGATATGCAGAAGAGACGACTCTGGAAGACTGAATCTCCACAGAGACCGACCCGAAAGAGACTCCAAGAGATTGAGTCTTAAGGAAATATGACAAGTCTGGAACATTTAAAGAATCAAACAACAGCGAATAAAAGCTGACTGAGATGCTTCGGCTCACAACCAAACTCACCGCTTACAGCGAATCCAGATCAGAAGGAGAACGTACTACATTCAAGTCTGGATCTTACAGAACCACATAACGATGATTTAAAAACTGACTAAGATGTTTCGGTTCACGACCAACCTCATCGCTTACAGCGAATCCAGATTGGAAAGAGAACGTACTCTGATCAAAAGTCAAGACGAGCTTTCCTAACTGCACTATTTACTTAGCTGCACTACTCGCCAAATGTATATTAATTAAGTGCTCTCGGGCACCTTATCTTATTTAATTCCAAAACGATTAACACATTAAAAGCTTTTAATATATGTCTCTGTCACGCAGGACCCATATCTAAGGAATGAACCTCACCGAGTCCAAACCTCTGAATCTACATCGAAAGAATGAACCTCACAGAGTCCAAACTTCTACGATCGCAGGGTCTTGCTCGCCCTTTAAAAGAATAAACCTCACTGAGTTCAAACTTCAACAATCGTTGGGTCTTCATCGCCCTTACAGTTATAAAGGAACGCGCATGGAACTCTCAGGATCCAGGCGTTCCTACAAATACTCGTGCTAACTTACAGTTACAACACAACCACAGTACATGATAAATCCACATAAAGGCCCGAAAGGCGATCATCAATAATAGCGTCGTTCTAGCAGATATACAACCTATTATATGATTTTCCAAAACAGTTTATAAAACCTTTTTCAGATATGAACAATAATCAGTCCAAATTAATTAACAATTAAGCAATTGATAATTAATGGAAATATGGAATGATAAGCAAGAGCGAACCGCCACTTGCCTGGAGTAGATTCGACGATGAATCTAGACGAGACGACTACCGAAAATATCCTTTCCGAGGATATGGCCTATGCCTCAGATTGCTCTAGCAGATTACGAGTCCACACGCGATCCAGCGAATCACGTTCTAACTAACAAATTAATTAATTATCAATTAATTTGCATGGACGAACTTAAGGAATTAAATTTAATAAATTTTTATGATTATAAATCATAAAAATATTTATTAAATTTTCCTATAGAAAAATACGGATGAAAGGGAATCGAAATTATACCGCTCGTATAATTTCGGGTTAAATCTGGACCGAAAGGGTTTTGGGCTACTCGGCCCAACGACAACACAATTCAACAAGGGGGACCCACTCTACTGTTCATCATCTTCCATCTCCAATCTACGTAACAACAGAAGCAGAGCAACAACAGAGCATAGCAACAACAGGGGATCGGCGGCAACGCAGCTCGGCGCTGGGCTTCGCCGGAGGAGCTTCGCCGTCTCGTCGCCGGGAAGAAGCGGCAGCAACCAGCAAACAACAGCAACAACGGGCAGCAGCTCATCGGCGATCTCAGCCACCACACGACCACAACGGCCACAAACTGCACCCACACCAGCTCCGCGCAGCTCGACCACAACAACACCAGCAGACCCGCAACCAACACCGCTCGGCACCAGCAGCACCAGCCCGGAACAGGGGAGGGGCAGAGGAGCTCACCGAGAGGGATGACGAACCACTGAGCTGCACAGGAGGCGGAGCAGGGGATGGCATGGGTCTTCGATGCCGGCGGGAAGAGGACCGAGAGGGGAGCCGGGAGAGAGAGCTCAAAGAGAGGAGATGGGAGAAATGAGGTTTGGTGCCCATCATCCCCTTCAGATCGGCTCCATATATAGTTGAAGGAGAGGCAGCTTGCTGTCAAAAGAATTGACATTTGCCCAGACAATTTTACACCGCGAGGAGTATCGTGGCAGGAGGGGGAAAATTCGTGGCAGTGCCATGGGAAATGGTATGGGTTTTAAACCCCGGAAATTATATATTTGTATCCAAACAAATATTATAAGTCCCGAAAATACATTGAATGTATTTTATACCACTCAGGGAATTATTTCGGAGATCATGGATATTACTGAAAATCCAAACTCCACTGAAAGCGAAAAAATTTATTGAACGAAGGATGGGAAAATTACTCAAATATCCTTATTAAAAATTGAGGGATATAACACACCAGAAAGGTGGAGAACGACAAGGATCTATTTGACACATTCAGTAACTGCGAGGCAAACATTCCATTGCTCAAACTGACAAACAGCATCCCTCGCTGCAAGGAATTTTTTAAAGGCGCTGCGCCGGATCGTTGAACTCCATTGGTCGTGTAGTCAGTGAGTTGTTCATTGTCGCCTTAATAGTGTCGATTTGAATGATGATTGCATGGTGGATCATCAGGATCACTCTGTTAAAGCCACCTCTGCTAGACCCCACAATATCTTTCAAGACACGATGCATCCCCTCAACCCTATCAAAACAAAACACATTTATTGCATTAGCACGATTTTGGAACTCATTAGTAAAAAGAATCAACTACACAATGTTCAAACGATACCTGTTTGAAGTCCTCGTGAAGAAGTGAAGGGTGTAATCCGTCTAAGCTCTTACTATGCTTTCCTTGTAAGGAGTCAGCCATTCCCTCTCGACGTATCCAACAAGCCCGCTCCTCCACGACGTCCTCAATGCTCTGAGCCTCTCCTCGTAGCTTTCCTCGGTGGTCGAGCAAAAAAGTCCCCAGCACTGGTTTGTAAACATATCGACTCTTGAACTGTCTTTTATAACCTTGTCGGCATGTGCCTTGATGTTGTTTCTAATATGGACCCAACACAAGAGGAGTCTTACCGGGACGTCTTCGAAAACTACCTTAATGGCTTTGATGAGAGCCTTTTCACAATCGGTCATTATAGCCTTTGGCATTACTCCCAACTGCTCAAACAAGTTCCGAAGGGTCCTCACTATCCACCGGTAATGGAAAAACTTTTCCGCTCGGGTTAATGCATACGCAATGTTGAACGTCTTGTGAGTGCACGTAAAACCAACAATCTCCACCAAAGGCATATCATATCTATTCATAGGCATAGGAAATAAAAGTACCAATATTTAGTGAATATAACTAATCACATTGTAGCACATAGCAAAATATCTAACTATTATTAAAATGTATTACATACTTATTTGTCTTGTATGTGGCGTCAATGATCACAACGTGCGGGAACTTCTTCAACAATAGTAGTGACTCCGGGTGAGCAAAAAATAGGATCTACACCTCGTCCCCTTTCTTCACATTCCGAAGAGTCTTTTCAAAAATGAAGAGACCACTGGGTAACCGTTAATTCCCCACGATCCTCGTACTGGAGCTTCTGCAAGAAGTTGGAAACCTGCTTTGTTGATGTTACGTTTCTCGGAAAGTTTTTCCTCAAGTCCGAAACAATCTCTTTCAGAGTCTTCCGAGAATCGCCCCATCTCCTAGCCATGGCCTCCTCCTCCTGGGTCATTCGACCCATGAATGCATTCCCATGAAAGCTAGTGCGAAGCTTGTGGGTGCCATGTATAACATCCAAGACCCATCTTTCAATAAGAGACCCTAGCTCATTTTTCAAACGACACCCATACAGCTCGAATCTACAACCGCACTTCTTCGATCTGCGTTTTCGAATCCTCGGAACCGACAACTCCAGATTTTCTACATTAACTTTCGGCCTCTCAGATCTCGGTTCACCATATCTATCGCATGTCAAACTAACTAGATACGGATTTGAGGTACGTGTCACCAAAACTATCATCAACTTTTTTGCTTTATCTCTCGCCCACTCAACCATTTCAGTCATACTCTCCCAAACTAGGCCAGTACTTAATCGTTCTCCATAATCTTCCCCCTATAATTATTTTTTATTTATAAATTATTATACTGTCTATAATTAGAACAAACTAATAATACGACAAATTTGCAAAGTCATTAATTCTTAACAAATTTACCTGCTACAATAGACACTATAATCTATATATAAACTTTGTATAAAATAGAACAATGAAAAAATAGCATGTTTTTGTTCATTTTTATCCCTACATACTTCATAAGAGACCCTAAGTTTCTATTAAATGAAGAATCAAATGGAGCGACTTTTGCTACATCACAATTTAATAAAATATGCATAGCTTTAATTAAAGGAAATAAAAAGCTCTTAATTATTTAAACACTAACCATGTCATCTCCTTCGTCTTCGCAAGCCGACAACCAATCTTCGTCTACTTCTTCGTCTTCTCGAGCTTGTACCCAATCTCGCACCTCATCTTCACTTTGTTGCGAATTGTTTTCCTCACTTTCATCATTAAAATTCATGTTGAATGTTGCGATTTGGTGTGAAAGAAGAAGGATGGTAGTGTGCATTTATAGGCTGAACATTCCGCCGTTAGAAATATGACCGTTTGTGCGCTTATTGTAAGTGCACAAACGGTCATATTCTAACGGCCGAATTTTCAGGCAATAGGTATTGTATCTATGCGATATGACCGTTTGTGCGCTTATTGTAAGTGCACAAACAGTACCTATTGCCTGCCGATATTTTTTTAATTCCACTTTTGCCCTTATGCGCTTAATGTAAGTGCATAGATGATGTACGCTTACATTAAGCGCATAATTTCGTGTGCATTTAGACGACGAAACGTGTGTATATAGGGGGATCCTTTTTTTAAGGGGAATTGAACAACAAATGCAAAATCTTATTTTACAATTTAAGATTTTCTTTGCGTTATTATAGATTTTGATAGGAAATTTTATTGTACAACTCACAGTGGTTAAAGGTATTCTTCGCTTCAAAAACATAATCTATATTGGCCAAGTCAGAGAGCTCAATGTAAGCTCATTAGTACCTTACATGAGTCTCCTTTGGGAGGTCATTCGGGTATCCAAGGAATTTATCAGCGTCTCACATCTATGTTCTACTGGCCTGGTATGAAACAATCGGTGACATAATTTGTATAGAAATGTCAGAATTGTCAGCACAATAAGATTGAGCACATTAAGAGCCCTGTATTGTTACAGCCCTTGCTGATTCCTGCGATTCCCTGGAGTCATATCTAGAAAAGACACAATTTTGATGGTTGTTGACAGATTCACCAAATTTGCTCATTTCATACCTTTGTCACACCCTTTTACAGCATCCAAAGTGGCCCAGGAATTCCTGAACAAAAATGTACACAAATTTGCAAAACACGTTTTAATTATTTTTATTTTAGTTCGACCCTCTCTTTTGATTAAAAGTAATACAAATACAAACAAAACTTAAAAGGTTTCAATGACTTGGGCTACGTACGCCCGAATTTTAACGGGTTGGCTACGTATCTCTTGGAAGAGAATCAAGCCTTACGTAGTTCAGAGTATTTTATTTTTCGTACATCAGAGGAACAAGTCTAAACCCACCTTCTAGGAAGGGTTGCCTAGACACGATCCAACTATTATTTGTACGTCATAAATAAGATCAAACTCACCTTCTAGGAAGGGTTGTCTAATCTTTTCACTATTATATGTTTGATTTGATTTTCTTGTTTTATTTCTATTTTAATTTAATATTTGCGATTGTACCCAATATATATAATATATTTAATATCGAGTTCCTACGTAGTCTTTGAAGGCGTCAAGTCCTTACGTAGTTCTTATAAAAATTATTTTTTGTGAATCTTTGATTTTAACTTAAGGTTGTGATTGAACTCGACGAGCGGTTGTTTTATATCGAGTTTCCTACATACTCTTTTAAAAGAGATCAAATCATACGTTGTTCTTTAAAATATTATTAAGTTTGGTGTGACTGGGTTCCATACTCTTTTGATTATAACGAACTTCCTACGTATCCACTTATATATAGTGGAATCAAGTCATCGTAGTTTAAAATAGTTTTTGTTTATCTTAACATGTTTTAAAATAAGATGACCTCATGTAAATTAGCTAGCAATGGATATTGGTTTTATATCTCAAAGAAGTATATCCATACTACTTTATATGAATTAGTGGGTCAATCTTGTTGTAAGATGGAACTAGTGTGCATGCCTGTGCCTTAGGCACGGGTTAAGACTGCAATTTTATTTAAAATTTGTTTTTTAATATGTATATATATAATTATACGGCGTTATAAATTTTAATAGGCATTGAACATGTAACATACTAAATAATGAGGTAAGTGCCTTTTTTTAAAAGGTTTTTTTTTACAGAAACATGTACATGTGTATAAAATTTAACAGACATCACATAAACTCATGTTTAGCCACTAACATTTACCACAAATTTTTAACATGTATTATTGTTTCATCCACTTAAGCAACATAAATCACGTATAAGGCTAGTAGGTAATATAAACGTATATATGAAAGCATATAATAAATAAATGAAACAAAATAGTAACACAAAGACATTATGGAGAACAAAGTGATATACTTACATTATCATCCAACTTTTTGCAAAACTTCTTTATACACAACATTAATCGTATGAGATAACGGTAAATTGTTCCTATCTATAATTAAAATCTTGAGGCCATTCTTGTCGGTGACTCAAGATACACCAACATAAAATTGACCATGAGTGAAGACAGGCCTTCAAAGAAATATACTAACGTTAGATAAAGATTGTCCTGGACTTTTATTTATGGTTATGGCAAAACAAACCATGATTGGAAACTGTCGCCTTTGGAACCTAAATGGCAATGTGGAATCTGAAAGACTCAAAAGCATTCTTGGAATCATAACTTTTTCACCAATGTTGCTACATGAAATTATGACCCCTTCAATGATTTTTGTCCCAAGTTGAGTAACTATCAATCTCGTACCATTACATAGACCGAATGATTGATCAATATTCCTCAATAACATCACTGGAGCACCAACCTTTAGCTTCAACACATGATTCGAAATTCCCGAACATTTGATGTTGTGCAAATAGTTAGACGTATATAAGAAATCATTAACAGCATACCCAACATCGTTCTTGCAAATATTGTCGATATTGTAATATTCCTTCTCTTCGCCGGGAATTAGAGACATCATATAATCGTTGACTTCATCAACAATGTCATGTGTTGGTGCTAAAATGTCCCTCTCTCGAAAGTACTCATGACTTGATTTGTTTTGGAGAAGCACAGGGTATGTGGCATTCACGATAGATGCAATAGGATCGCCCTTGTTTACTTCAGTAATTAGGAACTCAGGCAGAATTTCAATCGTACCTTCACCGTCATTTGGTTTCCCAAGAACACCATCACCAATTTGCAGTATCCAATTTACAAATTATTGTATCTTGTGTGCATCAGAAGATGAGGCATTGTGTTGAAGCCTCATGTTTTTGGTGAGTTATAATATCTACATATGTTCAAAACACGTTAAAGATCAAATGAAATGATAGATATGGTTGTTTTTAGTAGAGTTATATGGTCCTAACCTTACAATGCGGCCACAAGTATGAAGACGTAATAGTGGCTGCAATAATATCTTGTCGGGTCCCGTGGGATACAACGGGCAATATTTGCCTAAAATCACCGCCAAAAACCACCATTTTGCTACCAAACAGCTGGTTCATGCTATCTGGGTTCAAAACTTTGAGAATATCCCTTAAGGACCGATCAAGAGCTTCAAAACAATACTTGCTGACCAATGGAGCTTTATCCCATATAATTAGCTTAGCCATGTTCAACAATTCAGCCAAAGGACTTCATGCATTAATTTGACAGTTGGAATCTTCATTTATATTTAGTGGAATACGAAATCTTGAATGAGCAGTCCTTCCTCCGGGAATAAGTAAAGAAGCAATTCCACTCGAAGCAATTGTCAAAACAACATCACATATGAGACCGAATGGCTGATGACGATGCTCTCCATATGTATGTCTTCCCCGTCCCTCCATATCCATATAGAAAATGCACTCCTCCTTTTTTCATTGAGGCAGCAGATAAAATCTCTTCATACACTTTATATTGCTCATCCGTCATGGTTGATAGAAGTTGTATATGCTCTATAGCCAATTCTTCTTTGTCATAGTGAAGCTCTTCTTGTATCATTCTATTGTTAGCTTCACTCAATAGCGTGTCATCTAATTGAGGCATTGAAGCATATGGGTGGAGGCTACTTCCATTTCTTTCCAATAATTTTTGAAGCTCGGCAAGAGCATAGTTCTTCAATTGTTCATCAAAAAGCTGAAGATCTGCACATAGGTGGACGCTACTTCCATTAATATTCTTAATATTAAAAACATACACCCTGTATATCTTGCTATAAAAACGTAAGTTATATGTGCATTTATGTCGTACGAATACATACACATGTATATCGTACTGTAAAAAAAACTTTACTATGTGCATTCATGTTGTAAGAAAAACAACACTTGGATAAGTTACTGTACAAACGTAATATATTGTTGTAAGCATATATACGCCCCATATATATTACTGTAAATACAAGTGTACTAAATTCATGTTGTATACATGTATACTCTTGTATACCCTAGGGTTCAGGGTTTAGGGGTCAAGGGTCAAGGATCAAGGGTCTAGGGTCTAGGGTTAGGGTTTTGGGGTTTAGGGTCTGGGTTTAGAGTTTGGGTTAGGGGTTGGGGTTTGGGGTTAGGGGTTTTGGATTTTGGGTTTAGGGTATTCAACTGTCTTCGCAATTACAGCCTTGGAGATTTTCCGTCGGTTCCAGTGGATCTTCCAAGATAAATTCCAAGCCAAGTATTCAACTCATCGGCATGGGTGAGGAAGAGAAATTGATCGACCCCGGAAGCCATAGGGTATAATAATGGAATTATGGAGGACTTTTGTAGCTATATATCATTTTATTGATTGACAAAATGGGTAAGCATATGGATTCGAAAGGAAAGAGAGACAACCAAAACCATTTATGATGAAGATAATGTTGCACGTCAATTGAAAAAAAGAAAAAATTAAGTATTATCCACAACAATTGTCTATATATCTTTAGTCCAGGTTTAAGAGTCATACCAAGCACCATGTAGGTATATCAGAGCCAGACAAGACAATTGACATCCCACTTGCTTTCAACTGATATGGTGACCTCAGTATTGTGGCTATAAGGGTAAAAACTCCAAAAACAGATGTGAGGATCAGCAAGTTCCAAAGAAAGTTTCTCCATTGGCCATCAGAGACATCCTAAATAAGAAAATGGAAATTTAAATGGATTGCCATACAATACGATAAATGAGACGACATCTTTCCTTGCTTGGAGAATTGGACAGGATAAACGAGAAGATGTATGCACTGCCAAATTGAGAGCATGTAATTACTACTATAAATATCTACATGAATCTGAATTTCCCAGAATAGTTGTTCATTGGAAGTTACTGAGGTGAGTAGCAACCAATTGATCATGTCCAATCAAGAACTTCTACCAATGAACAACTATTTTGGGAAATTCAAATTCATGTAGATATTTATAGTAGTAATTACATGCTCTCAATTTGGCAGTGCATACATCTTCTGGTTTATCATGTCCAATTCTCCAAGCAAGGAAAGATGTCGTCTCATTTATCGAAACATGTGGATTATGCATTTGTTGCATATTGACTTTGACAGGATTGAAAAAAGGAGCAAGTTGGATCACAATAACCATATTGCCTTTGATAGGAAGATCTCCTTGAGGGTTGTGAATGGCTTTCTGCCTATCTCTTCTAGACTTGGCAGGTCTTTATGTGAAAACGATCAAGATATAACTTCCTCTACTAAATCAATGAACAACTCAACTACTTTCAATTATGTCTTCATTGTTGAATACTTTGGATTGAATACTTGTTTTTTAAGGCTCACTATCCTTCCCTCCTTCATATTAGTTGCTATCAATACTCTTATTTTTGCTTCACCTTCTTTTGTGTGTTTCAGGACACAAAGGACAAACCAACTTCTCAAGAGCAAACTATTGGAACCGACGATCAGACCAAAATAATCAGACATGATCTTGTCTTCAAAACTGAACAAACATTGAAAACCTATCACCTGAACAAACGGTTCGAGAGGGTTACCTCTGTGAACAAATTCCTTTCAAACTGCTTTAGCAACAGATATCAAGTGTACTAATAGAACCCTCCCAAAGTCCCCTAAATGTCTTATGATATGGGGCAAAATTATTATTGGTTTTTTATGAAGATCACAATCTGGAATTGTCGTGGGATCGGAAAGAAAACTTTTTGGATGGATGTTGAATCCTTCTGCAAAATTGAACGAATTCAATTAATTGCACCTTTTGAAACAAGAACAAACAAAGTACCAAGTGAAAAAGTGTGGAAAAAAGCGGGTTTTGATCAATTTTACTGTGTCCCAGCTACGGGTTTCTCGGGTGGAATTTGTAATGTGGAAAACCTACCAACTCACAAATGAAATCCTAGAAATTGACCAAATTGAAGCAAGATTTATTAATATCAAGTATACAAACCTGCTCACGAACACAAAACTTATGCTAATAATAACCTATGCCCCTCCAAATGAATCTGCAAAGAATGTGTTCTGGGACGGACTCATCTCTTTTATTAAAAATTGTTCTCTTTCGTGCATTATTATGGGAGATCTAAACGAAATACAAGATCCATCTGAAAAATTAGGTGGTTTAATACCACCTTTGACAAAATTTGCAAGATTACGAAATTTTAAGAACGAATGTGAACTACTGAAACCCCTATTCAAGGAAACATCTATACCTGGCGAAAGAACATCACAGAAATAGATAACATATATGAAAAATCGGATAGGGTACTAATTCATCACCAGATCCTTCAATGGTACCATGATATCTGTACCAAACACTTTGCTTTTACAAGCTCAGACCACTGTCCCATCTCTATCGAACTTGATTCAGCAACATCTTTTAAAAATCAGCCATTTAAATTTGAAAAAAATCTGGATGACCAGAAAAGATTTTAGAAATGTTGTCAAACAAGCTTGGAGAACTAACTATCATGGATCGAGATTGTATAATTTTGTCTCCAAAACAAAATTACTTAAGAAACAAGCCAAGATCTGGAACAAATGTACTTTTGGCAATGTATTTACTCAATTACAAACTATAGAAAACAACTCTATGAAATCCAAACTGAGATATGCACTTACCCTTCAAATGATCTCATTAAAAAACAAATAAGAATCATAGAAAAAAAAGAAAAACTTCTGTGTTTTCAGAAAATTTACTGGAACCAAAGAGCTAAAGTCAAACACATCAAATTATCTGATACGAATGCTAGCTATTTTCACAAAATAGCAAGTGGAAAAATAAATAGAAAAATCATAAAAGAAATTAAAACACAAGAAGAAACAAGTATTACTGGAGAAGAAAACATCAGAAACGAAATCAGAAATGATTTCATTAAAAGATTCAGAAGTGAGGATATGAACCAGAGACTATTCCAGGAAAATCTTGAATTAATTCAATTTGAAATTTCTACAGAGGACAATTTAG
The DNA here is from genome assembly GCA_027886185.1 of Rheum nobile. Lineage (NCBI taxonomy): Eukaryota > Viridiplantae > Streptophyta > Magnoliopsida > Caryophyllales > Polygonaceae > Rheum > Rheum nobile. Next base: position 114,839 of record WOAB01000364.1, on the reverse strand, counting down.
AATTAATAAGAAACGTATCCAATGAAGAAATTAAGAAGGTTGTCTTTAACATTGGCTCGGATAAATCACCAGGGCCTGATGGTATGACAGCAGAATTCTACCAAAAATATTGGGATATTGTAGGTCCTTCTGTTATTCAAGCAGTTAAAAGCTTTTTTCTTTCTGGGAAATTGCTCAAGCAAATAAATCACACATTCATCTCTTTGATCCCAAAATGTGACAATCCGAACTCTACTAATCACTATAGACCTATAAGTCTATGTGTTAGGAAACGGAACTCTGGAACCTCAGTTCCCCTGAGAGTTCCTTTCCTCAGTTTCTCTACTTTTGAAGATGACAAATATTATGTTACTAATGTTTTTATCTCAAAGATGTGCTTAAGGAACCACAGGACAAATACCGAAGGTATGAATGCCAAACAGGACAAGAGAACCAAGGAACAAAACAAAGGAAGGAACCCAGATGTGCCCAGAAACGAAGCACGCAAGATTGCGATTCCCGAGAAATATGGGAACACCAACCTCGGACAAAAGGAAGTCGAAAGCGACTTGAGAGAAGCTTCCAAAAGCCTGCCACCATCCAAGAGCAAGACTCCAAGACACCTAGAACGCCGAACCTCAGACAGAGAAAGGTGAAAGCGACAGGACATGGAACCTGTCGTTGTCCAGAAGTCAGTTCCCAAGCGCCTAGAGTGTTGAACCTCGGACAAAGGAAGCTGGAGAACGACTTGGCTGAAGAGGTTGACTAACCTAGAAGGATTATGAGTTGCCTAGGTTGTTTGCACATGCCAAGAACAACGTGGACCAAGGAGAACCACTTATCCTAGGGCACGCTCAATCTGTGGAACCAAGAGAAGAAGAAGATGCAAAGAATCCTCTATAAAAGGAAGACTAACTCAAGAGTTATCTTCAAGCACTGAAACACGACTCACACTCATTAGCAAATATCTAGTGTGAACCTCCAAACAAGATCATCAAAGCAAACCGAGATCAAGAGGAACCAGTCAAGGAAGAAGAGCTGAGTGCTAAGTTCCTGTGACTGTAAGTGATAGTTCCTAGGTGCGAAAGTCTGTTTCTTGGATTGATTATTGATTGTGTTAAGTTATCTAGGATTGTCTAACTGTGTGTAAGGCAAAGGAACTGTGTGTTCGTTCCTAGGATAAGCTGTAACCAAAAGAGATAAGAAATCAAGAAGTAAACTTTGAAATCCTTTCGAAAGAAAGGTAGTGGTTTTTATCCTGGATTGCTAGTTGGCAATCAAAGGTTTCCACTATAAGGAACTGGTCATTTGTTTGATTGTTTATTTCCGTTGTGAAAGGAACTGAGAATTGATATTCTGAGTTCCTTAAGTTTTTATCTAACAATCACGATCCTACACTATGCTCTACAATTTATAAGATTATCTCGAAGATCATAACAACAAGACTTAAAGGAACCATGGAAAAACTAATCCACCCCCTACAAGGTGCCTTTGTTGCAAACAGAGCCATTCAAAATAATATCTTGATTGCCCATGAAATCTTTCACTCATTTAAATTGAAAAAAGGAACTGAAGGCTTTATTGCCCTAAAATTAGATATGGAAAAAACTTATGATAGAATTGAAAGGAACTTCATTATTAAAATTATAAAAAAAGTTTGGATTCCATGAAAAATTTATCAACTGGATAAAAGAATGCATTACAACGGTATCTTTCTCGGTGCTTGTAAACAACAGACTCACGGAAATATTTAAACCATCAAGAGGACTTCGACAGGGTGACCCCCTTTCGCCTTTCTTGTTTATTTTAGGATATGAAATCCTTACTAGAAAGCTCCAAAAAGCTTCAGAAAGACCTCGAAATCCTCTAGGATTTCAAATCACTCAACAAGGAACACGAATTCCGTTTCTGGCATTTGCAGATGACATTGTGATCTTCTCAAAAGCTAAACAGGAAAACTGCAAAGAAATCAAGGACATTATTGATGAATACTGCAAAATCTCAGGATAAAAAGTAAATTTTCATAAATCGGTTTTTAAAGTCACAAAAAAGGTTACAAACCAAAAAAAATTAACAATACAAGGTACTCTCATAATCACAAATATGATATCTCTCGAAAAATACCTTGGTTTCCCTATCATTAATGGTAGAGTCAACTCGAATATCTTTGTTGACCTCTTAATTAGCACCTAACATCAATTATCTAAATGGAAAGCAAACTCTATTTCCCAAGCAGGACGAACAACACTAATAAAAACTAATTTGGCATCAAGACCAAACTATCTTATGCAAAGCTTTATGTTACCTGCACACACACACAATGAACTTGACAAGCTAAATAGATCCTTTTTTTGAACAAAGACAGCTCCTATAAACCTCTTATAGGCTGGGAAAAAATATATAAACCAACACAATAAGGAGGTCTTGGAATGAGAAAATCAAAGGACATGAATAAAGCCCTACAATTCAAATTACTATGGAAAATTTTAGCAGAACCGAATAGCTATTGGGTTAGAGTTGTTACTGAAAAATACTTGAAAACAATCTATATATTTCATTACGAGAAAAAAAGAAATTGCTCTTGGCAATGGTCCAAAATGATTGAACTCATGGAAGAGTTCAAATATGGACTAATTTGACAAGTTGGTAATGGCAAAACAATCAAATTCTGGACGAATAATTGGGTCCTGAATACCCCTTTATGTGATACCATAAACACACAATTAATCCTGAATAAGGATGCTCTGGTAGCTGAGTTTATGCTGACAAATAAAAACTGGAATAAGGACTTACTAGAACAATGTTTACCACATGATTTAGCCAAAAAAATAACCTCAATCCCAATACCCTTAAATGATATTCAAGATAGAATATACTGGAAAACAAGCAAAAATGGTTGATTTTCTACGAATTCTGCTATGGAACTACTTAACAGAAACAAGATATATACTGCCTATGATTCTTCATGGATCTGGAAGATAGACACATATCCCAAAGTTAAAAAATTTGTCTGAAAAATAATGAAAAACAGACTCCCAACAAAAGCCAGATTAGCAGAAAAATGTATAGCAATCCCTCCGGGCTGTATTCGCTGCAATGCTCAATTGGAGGATTTGAATCATCCCCTATTCCATTGTAACCATACTATAAAAACAATCGAGAAAATGAACTATCATACCTACGACATCATTAGATCCTTAAACATAGGAAACAAAAAAATCAATGAAATCATTGATGAAATTCGACAAAAAACTGATAGATCACAATTTATAGAATTAATGGTCTCTTGGTGGGGAATTTGGTTTTATAGAAACCAACAACGTTTTGGAAGAACAAACGATGATGTCGACTCCATAAAGGATGTACCAATTTATATTAAAAAACAAATTGAGAACTAGAATAAGACGAAAAGTTGGAACCCTGACTGCTTAGTAGAGGATAGACCAAAAACACATAAAATGAATAATCTCAGACGACCAATAAAGAAATGGAAGAAACCATCGGACACAATTATTAAAATCAATACAGATGGATCCACAAAAACTAATGGTGAATCTAGCTTTTGCTATATTTTCAGGAACAACACGGGTGAACCAATCTTCATCTTTGGGGATAAATGTGGTATCTCAACCCCTTTAAAAACGGAAACACTTATAGTAAGAAATGCTCTAGTAAAGGCCTATGAATTAGGCATTACCGACATTCATCTTGAATGCGATAACCTTACCATTGTGAATGTTCTGAATCAAATCTGGCACTGTCCATGGGATATTGAAATGTTAATTTCTGATATCCTATGTGTTTTATAACTTTTCTCTTCAGTGCAGATTTTTCATGTCTTCCGAGAAACAAACGTGGTAGCCGACTTCATCGCTAAGAAGGTCCAGCTGAGTTCCTTGCAAGATATTCGAGCTAATCTAGAATTTGTAATTCTCATCCGAAAGGATGCTATAGACTGAGAATCTGTCTCTTCTGTGATTTCCAGTCTAATTCTTACCTAATAAAAAAAAATCATCTACCTTCTCAATTTGCAAATTGCTTTTGAAGTACAATTTCACCATCAGCCGTATAGTTGAAAATAGAGCTGCCTACACAGAAAATCATGTTTACCTGGCATGCACTCCCACAATCCAAAAATGATTGAAGATTAGAGGATTTAGATTACATAATGTACTAGACTATAGCAAGCTCTATTCATGATTATACATTTATACCTAATTGTACAAGTAATCACAGGTCACAGATAGTTGAAAATAAAGCTGCCTAGACCCAAAAAAAAACATCACGTTTACTTGGCATTAGCTCCCACAATACCACACAACATGGCAAGCCGAGCACTTCTTCAGACTACCACATGCAAAACATGCTTCACACCTTGAGCCAACAATGGTGTTGCTTGGAACAGACACATAAGGCTCTTGGCTAGTGATTATATCACCTATAAAACATAATGTTGCATTAGTAGTGTTTGTGAGTAGATCATTCCCAAACCAGAAAATTTTGCCCAAATCAGCAAATTTTTCCCAAATTTCGTTCCCAAACTTTTGCTTCTATGATTACACCACCTATACAACATGGCGTTCTCTAAAATTATCATAGGAGCAAAATCATTATCAATCACCCTCTTAAGAAGGGGGGGGGGGGGGGGGAGAGAGAGAGAGATAGAAAAAACCAGGATGAAAGTCCCTGTTGGCAACAAGGCAACGACCTCTCTCTGTAGAACTACAAATGGTTAATCCGCACTCCATTAGAGCTCGCTGCAACATCTCCATGATTCTCTCTCTAACTCTACTCCCGGCTCCTCGGTTTATCAATTACGGTGAGTTAAATAAATAATTATTTGATAAACCTTTTTTTAAACTAATGGACCGTTAGTAAAAATGGACCCCTCTCCCTCTCCCTAAATTTTACCCCTAAACCCTAACCCTTAAACTCTAAACCCTAAATCTCAAAAATCAATATTTTAGAGAGAGAAAAAACAAAGAAGAGGGATAAAAAAATAAAATAAGCTAATAGGGGTAGAAAAAATACATAAAAATTAATAGAAGTCAATTTTATTAATTGAAAATTCTTAAAAGGCCAATGACCCAAAATCCTCTATCAATTACGGTATTAGCTGGCGCCATTTTGGGCCCGTCAGTAAAGCCATTTTCGGCCCGTTTATTCCCTGGCAGTATAAAGCCATTTTGGGCCCGTTTGACATTACCTCACATTATAACAACATAATTATATAAGGGTTTGCTTTAAGATATGAGTGGATAAACGGTTAATTATGGTGAAGGTTAGTAGTTACTAGTTAGACATGATTTTACGTTATGTTTGTTCAAACTTATACGCATGTATCACATTCTATGAAAAACGTTTGAAAATAGTATTTTAAACATGACAAACGATGTTGTTATACAAATATATACGAGCCATTGTAAAAAAAGTTATAAAATAATATTTTACACATGACATACAATCTTTTTGTATGAATCAATACTGAGTGTATAGAATGTTGTAAAAAATGTTAGTACTTTTGTATGAATATATACAGGTATAACCCTAAGAAATAACACATGTTGTATTCATATATACAAGTGTGTAACATGTTGTAAAAAATCAAGTGCAAATACCGTACAATATATTTTTAAAAAATGTCTGATTCGTATGTAAATTACAATGTCTTTATTAATTGATATTAGTAGATATTTCTTTGTATTATAATACTTATCTTAATTTCATATATATTGTCATTAATTAAATTTATTTTTCATTCATTTAATATTTTTAAAGTGTAAAATATATGTATTTATAATAATTTAAAAAACATGAATAATTTTTTTACCCAAGCATCGTGTACTACACGGGAAGGAGTTTGTTTTAATAATTTAAAAAGGTGTCAGCGCAATCGTGGAGTTTCCTTCTTCTTCTTTTTGATAAAGTAATAATTCGAGATCCCAATACAAATAACCTGAAAAACTCGAGAGGCCGAAGAATCGGTGACGGAGCACCCACCACAACCCAACCAGAAAACAAACAAACAAAAAGAAAAATACGCAGAAAGGAAAGAAAACAACAAGGAAAAGTACAGACACCGAAAAGCCCAGCAACTTCCAAGACAGAAAGCGAGAAAGTCCTCAAACAGTGGTTGGAAGACACCAACAGGTCGTCTGAAGCAGTCGGAAAGAAGAAACATGACAAATTCTGGCGGCAAAGAGTTCGCATCAGCCACCAAGGATCACTCGATCACAGTCTTGTCTCGATCCGAATCAGCAATTCTCGTAGTCCGCCTCAGAGAAAGCCAGCCTCATCAGTGATAGTACCTCAGGATTAAGGGGAAAGGATTTTTTGGGAAGAACGAGGTTTGCTCGAGGATTGTAGAATGCCCTAGGGTTCTAGACTTGATCAGTTTTAGTTTTGATATAAGATAAAGCATTAGTTTAAAGATATTATGAATTGTTATAAAAAAAGATTTGTTAGCAGGGTAGAAAAAGGGTTGTTAACCAAACTTTTTACGGAAAAAATATCTAACTCTTTTTATTTTTCTTGTTAATGTTTTGAAAGTTATTTTTCTATTGTTGTTTGTCTTTGCCAGCAAAGCGTCATTAAGATGCTGCTTCTTCTGATTTTAACTTGTTTTGAACTTATTTTGTTTTAGAAAAGAGGCCCTTTGGAGCTTGCAGTTTCCATGGCTATCGTGATATCTCTAGAGTTCTAATGGCAGGCTCGATGGAATCGAATCTGGCACAAAAGGGATCTAGCAGGGACGAGATGAATTCGTCACAGCGAAGGGTTTCGAAAGCCCTTTGAATTTCTTTCAGATCTAGGGCTTTGGGGATTGTTCATTCTTAAAGGGTTTCAAGTTGTTACCACTTGACCAGAGAAGAATCAAGAGATGGAATCCCTATGGGTTCGACCTTTACTTGTTTGCTATACTTCTGTTTAGTGGGTCTGTTAGAATATTTTACTTTGACTAGGCTAAGCAACGATACTTGCACTGCGCATCTTTAACCACCGTCACATATAAATTGAGATTCTCTAATAAAATAGACTTTTCTATCTATTCAAGATTATGCTTCTAAATAGAGCTTACAATATCGAAGAAGAAATAATACATACAACAATTTTGTCCCCAAAATTTTACCCTATTATATCGTTTCATGTCACCTTTATTCTCACATATGATTAAATCGACAATTACTTTCAAGTGTGGTCCGATAACATCTATACTCATAATTAATATATTAATGATCAGTAAAATAAGATGAATATATTTGTGGAAGAATAATTCAAATAAATATAATACATACCAATCAAGTAGATTATGCCGAGGGATTTGGTGAATATTCTATTTTGTGGAATTGAGATAATCAATGAGTTTGACATATATGCTCATCTGTAAAATCATCTTGTATGAAAGAGAAGAATAAGGGTATATACCAACATTAATTGTCTTAAAAAACATATATTATACATCTCCTAAAAATGTAGATGATATATATGAATTAGTGCACTATGAAATAATATAATTGATATATGACATGAACAAAACATACATAGATAAATTCAATCACTTCTCATCAATAAAACTCATTTCTTTGTCGATAATGTCATTGTTTCCTAGAAATCTTACAACATACTATATGTGAATACATCGAACACGTATCTTCCAAGCTTCTTGCTTTACAATAGAGTTAATTGATACACCTAATATCATTACCCATTATTCATATTATAGAAAAATATTGCATGTTAACGACATATAACAAATTCTTATGAAAAATATTGGGATTGTAAATACATTTAAGATGAAAAATAGATGTAAAATAGTTATCATTCGCAAACGAAATACTTAGAAATATGATAATATCACATTCGTCATAATCTGCACATAATTAAAATATAAATTTTTATAGTCAAGAACATACTTTATATTTGGTAATAAAAAGAAATATGAAAGGCCTCCTTAGTAGAAGGAGCTTAAGATACAAATTGTCTAGCAAAATGACCTTAAATATTCTGTTATATTGCATCACTTGACAAATTGTCTAGCAAGAAGAATATGTTAAACACATTTCGTTTGATATGTCTATGAGAATATTATATAATATTATATTAAATCTAAAAAATATGTATTTTTATACAATATATATCTATCATTCCATTAAAATGTTGAATATAATTCCTTTAATAGGTTATATTTCAACAACAATTTACCTTGTAAAATAAATATTAATATGAAAAATACTTTATTTGTATGTATATTTTGATAAGATCCATAAGAAAAAAAGACTTTATAAAATCATATTAAGTATGATAGGTTAAAAATATAAAAGAAAGATAATGGTAAAAAAGTATATAGATACGTTTTTGTGAAATAAAATGCATTGTACGACACATTTGTTCTATGATATATAACTATTTTGAAAATAGTCAATGTGATAATTATTTAAAAAATATATAACCATTCTGATAATTAATTATTCACGAATCTTAATAAAACCATACAAAATTAGTTAATTATATTTATGATAAAATTAATTAATATAATTTTTTTCAATAAAATAAGATATATTGTTAACATCCTTATTCCCATAAAATCAACTTTGAGTATTAACTAATCTTTAAAACAAATATATAGGTAGATCGCATTCTTGTCAAAGAAAAGTCTTATCAATATTGGTAATCTTGCCTTAAATGTTCATCTAATAAAATCATGAAATAACATATACAAAGTTGCCTTAAAAAGTGTAGTGGACTCATAAAATTCACCGTATTAAAACTTAATTTAAAAAATGTAGATGATATTGAATATAGGACATATAATATTTGGGAGTTTGCAGAATATTCTAACATGTGAGGTTAATTTTTAAATTTTGTTTAGGTTTTTTTAAGAATTAAAATTATAAATAATAATGATCTATCTACTCTTTAAGGATATAATTATTTTTTAAAAATTTAAATGTAGAGAAAAATAAGTTGAGAAGTTCTCATGGTTGTATAAATTATTGCACTAATATTTCAAGAATCTTCTACTAACCCATAATAAATTAGTGCTATGTAACAATTAAATTTTCGTACAAGTTTATTGTATTCATATATTTTATTGATTTCACCAAAATAAACCTAATATATACCCTAGTGGGTACAAATTTGGAAAGTGATAATCTTGCATATTTTAATATAACATATCTAGAAAGTAAATTATTAGACTATCTTATATTATATTTTATTAAATAGATTTTTTATAAAACATGGTAAGTTGTATTTGTTATTAAGGAAATTGTTATATGTAAAAGTTATTGTAAAAGGTAGAAAAAAGGAAGGATACATAATTTTTAAAATAAAAAAATCTAAAAAAATCACAGGCTGTCACGTGACCAATTCAATACCGTGACGACACGTGACATCGTAAAATTCGGACTCATTCTGAGAGCGCCACGTGGCTCAGTCGATATTTGCGTTTAGTAGTTATATAGTAGATTAGTGCAACTTTCCACTTTTAGCATATTCAAAGTACTTGAAATATTTGCCTATTGTGCATTAAAAATTTATATGGACTACTGTAGTAGTCCATATTATCACCGACATTGTTTGCATCAGAGTTTGTAATTGCAACAGTGATGCGATCATGGCCTTTGTTTATGTACTTGAACAGATACTTGATAGAGCCCGATCGGTTGCACCATTCAACATTTATATGTGCATTGTATTTTAGTAGAAGAAATGCAATGTAAGGAACCACATACCGATTATCAAGGGGAACTCCACTTTTTTCTATCGTTCTACCATCGTCATGTCTTCTGTACACAGGGTAGCCATCGTCATCAACAAAAGTTTGCTCAACAATTTTTTTTGGAAAGTACTTTCTACACTTTCCATCAGTCATACAAGGAGACGATGGTTTTGAAGCTCTGCAAGGACCATGCATCATGAAATTTTTCACAACATGAAATAAAGCAGCATCCTCGGTTGGGTGTGGAATTTCAGCAGAAATGACCGAATCTATATCTGTAGTAGTTGGCAACTTAGATTCCTTATCCAGAAATAATAAAATATGTGCATGAGGTAGACCACGCTTTTGGAATTCAATTGTGTAAATAACTGCAAAATATTCATAAGTCAAAGATATACGTTGAACTTAATTAATACATTTAAACAAAGCAAAAAATAATACATTTAATAGAAAATAAACATGTCAGGAAAATAAAATATTTTATACACATGTAAACAATAACTTAAATGAGGACAATAAAATAGACATTACCTGAAGTAACCTTGCCAAAAAATTTGTTTACTTTGAAATCTTTGATCATGGACTCCAATTTCATATGGAATACTCTACATATAATGTCTGGTCGATCCTCTGGTTGTAGACCCATTTCTTCACAAAACTTGACAATTTCAGGCCATTTTGAATTGCATGTGAATGTTATGAATAGATTTGGATAACCATGGTGTTTGCATATTGCCATTGCATCTTGATAGTTCTGCTGCATATATCTCGGACCACCCGTAAATGAAGATGGCAACACTATTCGCTTTTCAGATGATGTCGGTGTTGTACGACCCTTGCTCGTTGCTGAAGCAAGATTTGTATATAAATCAGCACGTATGTTCTTCTGATGAAATCGATGATAGTTCAACCTTTCTGATTCAACCATTGTGTAAACATCAACCAAAAATTGTTGAAACAACTTTCTATATGACCTCAACATTCCGGCTTCGCCTCGACGCTCGTGAATTCGAAACTGACAGAATTCTTTTAACGTAACCCTTGACCTCTTCCTTGCAGAAGTGTTGCACCTTTCACTTAAATCAATATCAGGCCGATACTCATCCTCACCATAAGGGAATGCCAACGGATATTGAAGCGCAAGATACGAAGGATGTAATTCGTGAATCCGTTGTAACTGACCAGACCTTGTATGAAGTATAATGTCTCTGGGCTGATAATTTGTATCACTATCACCAATAATAATAGCAGCAACCTCTGAACTCGTTGGGAGATTATATTGACATACCTTATCGCATTGATTCTGTTTGAATCCTCGTTTTCAGTATCATATATATATAGTTGGGAAAACTTTGGAGTTGTGCCCGACACTGGTAACAAACTCCCTATTCTGTGAAAATTCTGACCATGCATTCAGTAACAATAAGTTCCACGACCTTTCGTGATGGGTGACACAGTTCCTCCCAAAGAGGTGAAAGCAAACATCATATTGTAAGCTATAATGTTCTCATAAAATTGTTTGCTTTTTGGATGCTTATTTGTCAAAAGTTTTTTCAACAACGGCGGTGGCTCTTGTAGCAATGGGAGCTCAATTTTTCCTTTCATGCAACATAATGAAGATATATGACATATATCTTCGCTTGAAGAGTTTTGTGTGTTTATTCTTTCAGCATGCCATAGCAATGCCCCACAATGCAGACATTCATACACTGGTTCACCGTGATCGATGTATTGAACTATAACATAGTAATGAGTGTTATAGAATAAACAGAAATATTATAAAATTTTAGGAAAAAATACAACAGACTTACCCGGGTTACCAGTATGATTTCTTGTTCTTCTATTCGTCACTGTAACAGGATTTGTACCGTTGATCATTGTTATATAGAGAATAAAGGTTGAACAAATAAACTGTAACATATATATTAAATATATTAAAATGTGCTTATTTTAACGTATTTGATGTTCATATACTATTTGTAACAATCCTAATGTAACGAAAAATAGTATCCTTCTATGCATACAAAAAATATGATATTAATTAAAAAAATTACCTATGTTTTGCAATGTAGATGAACACTCTGGCAAAGCAGCTGAATTAGTGGTTGCTGAAATTGAGATATGTAAGTGGTCATATCTTTTGAACAATGAAATAATTTATTACATATATGAATATCCAAATAGATGACCGTGTAACTTCATTAAGTATTTAGCTTCACGAATTAAGGGGTTTTTGCTAACCTGGTTCAATTAGTGGTGTTCCATGCCTCTTATGTCTAAGCACGTTCATTCTCAACATCCTCTTATGTCGAGCTAATTTGTCAATGTAAAATAATTACAATTATTCAAATGCAATAACTCAATCAATTAATATTTACTCATTACTATCATACCTTGTTCAACATTTGTTATCTCAACTTGATTAGTAAGACTTGCGTTTTGTACAGGAGCTGCAAATAAATACATATATCATAATACACATAGTGATATAAGAAAAAACATAATATAATACTTAATAACAACATTTAATAAAAGAGTAATTTTGTACCATGGTTTTCCGTGTCATTTATGCTTAATGGTTGAACTGAGTTCGTAGTGATTTGATCCGCTATTGGTAAATGTAGATCAGTTGGTGTAACATTAGCGGACAATTCATAAATACACAATGACAAATTTTTCTTATACAAATACACATAATTAAATTAAGGGGTTTTGGCTAACCAAGTTCAATTAGTGGTTTTCCATGCCTCTTATGTCTAAGCACATTCTTTTATTCAACATCCTCTTACGTCGAGCTAATTTGTCAATGACAAATAATTATAATTATTCAAATGTAATAAATCAATCAATTAATATTTACTCATTACAATCATACCTTGTTCAACATTTGTTATGTCAACTTGATTAGTAAGGCTTGCGTTTTGTACAGGAGCTGCAAATAAATACATATATCATACTACAAATAGCAAGGTAAGACAAAACATAATATAATACTTAATAACAATATTTAATAAAAAAATAATTTTGTACCGTGGTTTTCCTTGTCATTTATGCTTAAAGGTTGAACTGAGATCGTAGTCATTTGATCCGCTATTGGTAAATGTAAATCCGTCGGTGTAACATTAACGGACAATTCATAAATACACAGATATTAATTTTTCTTATACAAATACACGTAATAAAAGAGTATAAAATAACAAATAAGTTTTGAACAATTATAACTACATTCGAACATTACCATTACCTATTTGTGGTATAGAAGATGAACATCCTGCCAATATAGATGAATTCTGTGTACCTTCACATTTAAGTATTATATGATTATATGTTTTCAAAACATATAACTTAAGACAATGCATACATAAAAGTATATTACATAATATATTTCATTAATAACTAACCATTACACGTAACAGATAATGGTGTAGTTTGAGTAAGTATAGAGTTTGTGATATCTCCATTTACATTGCCTGCACAAAGTTTTGTCAAGCATTGTATAACATTATTTATTAATTTAAAATATTAACAATTTTCTTTTGCTTATCTGATGCCTTTAGTGATGTGCCATGTCGCTTATGTCGTATGGCATTCATTCTCAACTTCCTCCTATGCCGAGCTATGTTGTGCATGAAATTTTAAAAAAATTAGTATACATAACAAAATAACTAAAATCATATAAATTTTACAAATAACATACCTTGTTCAATATTTTGCAAATGAATTTGTTTTGTCAACATTGAATTGTACGCTTCAACTGTTAACATAATCGTATACTATTATAAGCAACTTATTATGAGTATGACACAAACTAAATTTTAATATTGCATAAACAGATTAATACCATCGATTATATGTGATAGAGTATTAGAACATCCTGTCAATACACCTGAATTACTTGAACCTGAACATTAAAGTATTAAATAATAATACATTAGTAATTTCCTCAAACTTAAGAACTTAAACTGGAAAAGATAATAAATTAGCCTGGAAACAATATAGACGTGCTATCATTTATAATTATATTGCATGCATAACTTTTTTTGGTTAAGCAAGCCGTAAATTACTTTTATATTGTAATTAAAAAAAATTGTTCTAATATCCATGTTTAGCGGTGGTCCATCCGTCTTATGTCTTATCATATTCATTCTCAATTTCTTCCTTTGTGGAGATAATGTGTGAATGAAAATAATAATCAAATATTATACTTACATACATCCCTTTTTGTATACCACTTTTAAGAATATAATTCCTTGTTCAACGTTGTGAATTTAATTCTGTGATGTAAGAATGACATTGTGCAATTGAACTACAAATAAATATTTATATCATAATGTACTTATTATTTTTACTAAACCAACAAAATATTAATACGGACAAAAATGGAGATTAAGACGAAAAAAATTTATACCGTAGTTCTCTTGATCTGGAACACTTGTAGAAAAAAATGAATTATGACTATTTTGATCACTTCGAGATAAATGCAAAGCCGACGCTGTAATATTTTGTTGCACTGCATAAATACATCAATATGAGTTCAAAAGTGTAAGCTTAAGAATAAAAAAAAATGAAACAATAATGATATGAATTCATAGTTATAAAATAGTTAGTTTAAAATAGTCTTTTTACAATCATACAATTAAAGATATATTATAATTTACAACATGAAGCACTTATTACAATATAACTTGTAGAATCAAATAAAATAACGACTTTATAGATTAACAATTACTAACCATTTGAAATATCGGACATGGGGATACGACCACTAACAAAAGAATTGTCGCTAACTCCATGAATATATCCTGCAGTATGAATATTTATTCTCAACAATAACATTTGAATTTATTGGGAAAAGTTTTAAAGAACTGAAAAGATCTTTTGACCTGATCGATTTGAATTCGTGCGTTGCCGTTTATCTCTAATAACAGCCAATCTCAACGCTCTATTATGTCGACTTAATTCGTCCATAACAAAATTAACCTGTAAAATATGCTTATACTTTCAAATTAAAACTTTTATATTTATTTATTTATTGTAATCACATTTAATACATAAATTGAATAAAATATATTTATGAATAATTTTGTACAAATAAATGTAAAAAACTAAAGGACGTGTTTATATTATTTTGTTACATGGACTTATATGCAAAAAAAAACATCATTGGCATGGTTTCACATGATAGGAATACGTATAGGCCTAATACATACAAAAAAAAAATATGTATTTATAAAAAAATTGTAATCTACTATATAATCACTATTTGCATGTACTTATAAAAAAAATAGTATGACTATTTGCATGCAATATTAAACTATTTGCATGCAATATTAAACATGTTTATCGGTATATAGGCTCAAGTATGAAAAATCAGAAAGTGAAATAGAGGGCCAATTCTAAAAGATCGTTTTATGTAACAATATATTAATTGTTTAAAAAATATTTGTTAGTTGTCGTTTATATATAATAACAACTAATATAAACATTATATTATGTTGGGTTGAACTAAAACAATTAATGTATAATTTTTTAATATTCCTAAAAAAATCGAATAAGTCACATAAGAATACATAAATTTAATACACTTTATACTATACAACAATTCGGACACTTGGAGTATGTTAACGCTTGTGTTTTGGGCCGACTGACCTGGCTTGGGCCATTTCTGTAATTGGAACCACCCGGCCCAATTAAGCCCAAAACAATTCCAACTGCTCGTTCTTACCTAACCCTAATTCTTTCCATTTTCGGCTTATCATTTCGCCGCTTCATGTGGCTCTCTCTTCATCTTTCTCTGTCAGAAACCCTTCCATCTCCTTCCATCTCCATTTCTCTTATTTACAGATCTATGGCGTTCTCGTTCTCTTCTTCAAACTTTGTCACTTTCCTTCCTTTTCTCAACAAATCCCATCCAAATTGTTTCATTTTTTTTCAAAAGAATGACAAGTAAATGCATTTCTTTCCTATTCTAGTGTACAACTCTCCCTCCCAGATTCGATCTGCTTGAGATCCAAACAATTTCACTAAAGTATTCTCTCTCTCTCTCTCTCTCTCTCTCTCTCTCTCTCTCTCTCTCTCTCTCTCTCTCTCTCTCTCTCTCTCTCTCTCTCTCTCTCTCTCTCTCTCTCTCTCTCTGTATCAGTATCTTTCTCTCTGTTTTTTTGCTTCTATGGATTTTCTAACTCAAAGTTTTCTAGGTATCTCGAAGTCGGAGTTTCTGGAGAGCGAAATATCTCGAAGTCAGATCTGCTAGTCGGATTATCTGGAGAGCTACAAAACAAATAAACGGTAAGATCTCTCTCTATCTCTCTCTCTCTGTATCAGTATCTTTCTCTCTGTTTTTTTGATTGTATGGATCTTCTAACTCAAATTTTGCTAGGTATCTCAAAGTCGGAGTTTCTGGAGAGCTCAATATTACAGAAGTCTGAGATCTCTGTCTCTCTTGCACCTTCGTCTCTCTCTGTAATTATCAAAAAAAAAATTATTCTCTGGATTCCCCTTTCGATTTAAAACTCATCAACAATTTGTTTCAATGCTTTGTTTAAATATTATTCATGCTTGTTCTTCGTCTACTCTCGATTCGTTTGATATGCTATGTTACCTTACTTTGAAATAAAACCTAAATAATCAACTTCTTCCATGAATCATTAAAGATCTGTTTCAATGCTGTTTTTTTTTCATGTCTGCATTCATCAATTTAATGTGTTTCGATGTTCATTCTGAATATCTAGAATCTTCTGGTTGATTCTGTACATTATATTTGTTATATTTGTAATGGGTTAAGTAATAATAATATATAAACCTGGTACACTAATAAAATAAATATTAAATTTATATTTGATAAGAAATCAATTGGATTCAGATTTATTTTACTGATTTGCTGTAACGGGTTAGTGGAAAATTTTTAATTGGGCTTGAGTAAATGATGACTTTGGGTCCAGTCATTTATGTTTATCTTTCAATATTTGATTTAATGGTTGTGGCCCAATTTAATTTTTGTTCGACTTAGTGGTCCAAATTTTAACTAACGGAAACAATTAATGGCATTAAAAAACATTAAGAGATGGGCCTAGAAGTCGATGGGCTTATTATAGGCCCATTTCATTTGGGTCTCGTTATTGGTTATATACATATATTGTTCTGGTATGTAGGCCTGATATATTTTTTTATCGTTCACATTTTAAGAAACCCTACCACATTAAGAAATTTCTTAGTTCGCCGCTTTCATTTCTTCTCTCTCTTGTTGTTCTTCATACCCTTACTTAACCATTTTCGTCTCCAATAAACAAACTCTCTACCTCCAAAATTTGTCTCCCTCTTACTATAAATTACAAAAAAGAATATAGAGATTGTTGTTGCTCTTAATCCATCTGTATATGCGCTGTCTACATCTTTCGTTCTTTTATAAATTCTTTCTTAAATACTGACATCATTACTTTTCTCTGATTATATGAGGAGATCATTCACTGTATAATGGACTTTGATGAAGAAGATAAATTTAGTTGCCTGACCATGTAAGCTCTCTCTCTCTCTCTCTCTCTCTCTCTCTCTCTCTCTCTCTCTCTCTCTCTCTCTCTCACAAAATTTCTCCCATTCTAGAAATCCATAAATGTGTATATCTGTAAATCAATGTGTCTTAATCTCTCTATATCGCTGTATATACCCAATTTCCTCATGTTTGAAAGCCTAAAACCTAATAATTTAATGAAGTGCGAAAAAGTAGCGTTAATCATTTTCTTCTTGTTTCATATTGTTAGTACTTTGGACACTGATATCAGTTTAGGTAAATGAAGAATGTTAATCTATGAAAACAATGATATTATATGAAACCGGAATGGCTTATGCTATTTGTTTAATTTTACAATTTATAATCTTAATACTATAATATTTGAAATCAGATATATAAATGTAGCAAAAAAACAAAAATGTTTAATTAAACTAAACTTGTTAAACTTTAATATTATTCTCTGAAAACATCGATTTGTTTTTACATGGGCCGGCCCAAAATTGACTTTAGGCCCAGTTAGTTATAAATGAAATTCTATCTTAGATAGACTTCGTGGCCCAAGGTTAAAACTTTAATATTACTCTCTCTCTCTCTCTCTCTCTCTCTCTCTCTCTCTCTCTCTCTCTCTCTCTCTCTCTCTCTCTCTCTCTCTCTCCAACTTGTCAGTATATAATTATTTTTTACATACTTCTCAAAACCATATCCTAGACTTCTTACTTCGATTACAACCAATATCCTGCAAACTAACCTTGTGTTTGTATTTATCTTTGTTAGCATTCAAACAGCATGAAACTCCCTTATGAGGATCCATGGCAGATAATAGAATGAGATCCAAAGCACATAAATGTAAGAAGTCTAACTCTATTTCTCCCAACCTCCTTCTCTCTCACTCTCTACACATATTTCAATCTCTTTTTCTCCTTTTTCTATGTGTCAATGAATTTACACATTTCATTGTATTCTATTTTTTTTGTTTTCGAGGATTCAATCAAATGCAATTTCCACAACCAAACAATGTCAGATACAAATAATTTTGATCATCATACTTGGGTTATTTTAGAAAGATAATCATGTTTGTTGTTCAAGTTGTTCATTTGTTTGATTATTTTTTTAGTGGACATGAAATAAATAATTTTGATCAAATGCAATATTGATAGTGAATGTGAAATGTATTAAATCAATCTGTGCTATCTTTAATAGATTTAATAATGATATTTAGGATTTATATTTCAAGTAAATTTGAAGTGCTTTAATCATTAATATGTAATATATACACCTATTCATACATAAAGGTTCATAACAATATCATATATAAATGACCCTTTTGAGTAGAGATTAGATATGTTTTAATATAGTTTATGAGACTAAAATTGAATTTGTTTTTCACTGTCTGATTGCATAAGATGCCTTCACCTAGAGATGATAAGAATAATGACTACAATGCTTATTATATACACAGATAGTAAACTTTAATTTCATTCATACTGCATGGTCAATGCTTATAACACTTTGCAATTTATATATAATATTCATATTTCATACAACAATTTTGTTGACTGAGTTAAAATAATTTTCAATCACAGGATTTCTGGTACGGTATTCAAGTTACATATCTTATTCTGATTGCAATTCACTCATACTGAATGGTAAGACATTTTTTTAATTGTTTTTCTGTTTTAATTGCTATGTTGAGTACTAATATATTCCTGCATATTCTTTGTATAGGAGATCTCGGATGGGACTCATAATGAGCATTGGAGTCAACTTCTGAAATTTTTAAAATTAGAAACATAAAGGTACCTCAGGATCTATAATCTATAGATTTACTTATAATCAGAGTGTGTAATCATGTTTTGCATGTAGTATTTAGTATTATAACTCTATCAAAAACATCTAGTAACCCTAAATCAACAAACTTAACACATCTAGATCTAATTCTTAATTTCTCTGTCACTTTAAACAAAATAAATAGAACATTATTCATTCAAAATAGATTACTTGTTACTGTCGATGAGTTTAAAATGATTAGTCTAAATCTTTCTCTCACAAGTTAAAGCCCTTTCTCTTCACAACAACCGATTCCTGCAATACATAATACCCATTATAGATAACTTGTTCTCTTCAAAACACGAACTGGAATACTTTTGCAATCTGCTAGGTTATATATATGTTATATTTATTTTTTAATATTAATATTAAATGCAATATTTAAAATGCAATATTGATAGTGAATGTGCAATGTATTAAATCAATCTGTGGTAACTTTAATAGAGTTAATACTGACAAAAGGTTCATTTATATTTCAAGTAAATTTGAAATGCTATAATCATTAATATCTATTGTATACACATATTCATACATAAAGATTCAGAACAATATTATATATAAATGACCCTTTTGAGTAGATTTGAAACAAAATTGTTTTTCACTGTTTGATTGCATAAGATGCCTTCACCTAAAGATGATAAGCAAAATGTCTACAATGCTTATTATATACACATATAGTAAACTTTAATTTCATTCTACTACATGGTAAATGCTTATAAAACAATTTATATATCTTCATATTTCATACAACAATTTAACTGTCTGATTGCAATTCACTCATACTGAATGGTAGGCATTTCATTCTACTGCATTGCAATTCACTCATATATCTTCATATTTCATACAACAATTTTGAATTCTTTAATATCTATGCTGTGTTGCAGAATATTTTGTCATGGTGTAAATATCTCGAGATTGCTGAGGATTGCACATATCTATTTGTCTATATACATACCCTCATCAAAGAAATAATAAACGTAAGGTCTTTGTCTATATATCTATTTTGCTCTTGGCTCCGATGTATATATGAAAGACATCTTTTTCAAATGACATTGTTGAAAATAGAGGGTGTATTAATAGTCGGTGTAGATTATGCTCCGAGAGAGTATTTGTTTCATTGGTAAAAGTACTAATGTAATAGTCTCTCGGAGCATAATCTGCACCGACTTAGGTAAACATGCCTCAGTAAAGAACAAAAACAATAATTTATTTCCTACTTATGCATGATCTATTTCTCTGTCTCTCTCTTTTAATCTATTGTCTTTTTCTGAAAACATTTTTGTTTTATTTTTTTCTCTTGATGAGGATGTCTGGAGGTTGAGAACAGATATGGAAGAAAGATGTCCTGCCCAGTTCCAAAGTGATCAATGTAAGCACAATCTATGTCTTTCTGTATCTATCTCTTTCTATCTGTATCACTTTCTATGCAGATATGCAGTTTAATTTATGTCATGGAGCATTACTTTGTACATAAACTGAGACAATTCTTTTCATATGAACGTATCTGTAGTTTGATGAAGAGATATGGAAGAGGATGATGTTCTGGCAACTAATGGGATTCAAATATCTCAAAAAGAAAACCTAAAGGTACGAATACTATACTAACATTGATAGGAACATGAAAAATACATATTCAATGTTGCACAGAGTATATAGTAAATGAATTGTTACTGTGTTCTGGAAATCCTGAATACAACTGAAACAAAGTATAAAAAACTCAAAATCAGTACGGTTTTAAATGTTATGCTTATGACTGAGAATATACATGAAATAACTGAGTTATGCTTTAGTTAAGCATTACCTCTTGAATGTCTCTTTTCTGCTGTGGTTTAGGGTTTTACAATGACTGTGAATATATAGTTTGAGAGTCGACTGTGTGAAAGAGATGGTGGTCTTGTTTTTTTGGAAGGCATAGATCTTATAATAAGTTTAGCTTTTTAAGGATGTTTTATGATATGTCAAATTTCTGTCATTGGAAAACAGACAGCACATTATTTTTTTCTTAGATTATAATATAGATTACAACATAGGCCGATTTACTTGGATGATTTAAAAGTTGTGCAATTTTATATGTAATATGTTGTGCATGATTATTTATGTATGTGGTATTGTAAGTTCTGTGAGTTTTTAGCATTGTTTTGTAATCTGTTATGCAAGCTTTGTAATAGTAGGGCAGGTTTTGACCAGACATGCAAGTTCTGGTTGGTTGTGTTTATTTTTTGTCCATGCATTTTCATAAATTGTATGGTCAAAATGTGGTTTGGTAATTTCTGTGCAGGGTTGAGAGTTTTGTGCATTTGTTTTGTAATCTGTTATGCATGCCTATGTGTATATATACGATTCATGTTTATTTTGTCCAGGCAATTGAATAAATTATATGCTAAAAATATGGTTTTGTATTTTCTGTGCAGGCTTGATTCAGTCCATGGTCTGTGAAAAAGGTTTTGTAATTTTTATGCAGGTTTTGTGTATTATTTGATCATATTTGTGGCTCGCTTTGTTATGAGTTTTGTGCAATTATGTAAAGCTTATGTAATTTTTATGCTGGTTTTTTATGCTTGGTTTTGTGCAATTATGTAATAGCTGGGTAGGTTTTGGTGCATTCTATTGGTTTTATGCTTGGTTTTGTGCAATTTTTATGCTGGTTTTGAATGCATAATTTATCATATAACATATATCTAACATTATTTAGGTAATGGTTTTTATTTCGTAACATGCTCTATTCTAAACATTCCATTTTTTTCTTGAAACCAACCTTGGTTTTATCGTGTACATAAATTTTGGGTAAGTTAATATTTATATATCATTTGTTTTTGTAATATTTACTATATTGATGGAGTACAAATAATTACCTGCCAAATTCGAAAATGTTGATTGCTCATAAATCAATAACTGCCAAATCCGAGCACAAAAAAATATAAAATAATTCAACAAAGAAATAATGCTCTGACGCCACGTGGCAAAATCAGTACGTTGTGACAAGTGAAACCAAAAAAATCGGGTGCAGTCTCGGGGTGCGTGCTGCTTAATTGCCATTCTGCTTTAGTTATTATATAGTAGATTACTTGTATGGTTATATAAGTGACATCTAAATATATCATTACCGAAAACATTATATTAATTTCATGATTTATGTTAAAGCTTGTGAAATTCGAAGCTCTCTACAACACTCTTTACCAAAATTAAGTTATACTATGTATATAATTAGTACAAGTGTTTATGCTAATTTTTAATTCTTTTTTTATATATAAATAAACATATTTAGGTCAAATTGTTATCACCTTAATACTTCTCCAGTCAAAAATTTATTTTCCAGCACATAGGTTATTTATTTTTCATACTCACTAAAGCTTTTTTTATACTTCACATCTTTATATAACTATATGTTTTCTTGATCTCAGTTGAATTTTCTATAGGATTATGGCTCAAACAATACCGATTGGAACGAAGATGGAAATCATAGGAACAAGAGACGACAAGTTGGGATCATTCTATGATGTTGAGGTTGTCGACTATGTTTCCTACAAACATTATCGCATCAAATACTCTACAATAACTAGGGATGATGGTATTTTACCTCTTACAGAGGTTGTCGCCGAGAACATTCTACGTCCTTTGCCCCCTAAATGTATAAATGTTGTTTTTGTCAAAAACAACATAATGGATGTTTGGCACAACAAAGGTTGGTGTACTGGCATAGTACATCAGAGGTGGTTGAAGTGCAAGAAATTTCAAGTTGAGCTTTTCCATTCCAATCATACGTGCATTGTTGGTCCAACGCAAATGAGAGCTCATCAATGTGATACCCCGTATTTTTGTAAGGTTATTTTGGAAATTATGGAATTTTCCCGGGTACCCGTTGTGTACGTCGGATTTAATTCAGGTAGTTTGAGACATTATGTAATGTGCTCTATATCTGTAATATTTTTCTCAGTGAAATAATATACAGACAGCATGCCTTAGAGTTTAATTGTCATTCGTGTACGATAATTTTTATCACGGTTTATCGTCAAGCTCGTTCAAGCCGAATGGGCGGGAAAAGGGGGAAACGGCGACCGCCGTGGTTGGGCCCGAGATGTCAGCATGTCAGCTTCTAGCTGGCCGCGACAGGCCTAACGACGGCGACCGCCGCATTTACGGCGACCGCCGCGTGCCCGCCGCAGGCAAAATCACGGCGACCGCCGTAATTGTCCAGTGGACATTGCCCGTTGGTCGCCGGTGTCGTTCGAGGCGCGCCGTTGCGTCGTTTGCCGCGTCTGAGGGTTTGCAGATCACTCATTGGGGTTTGCCTATAAATAGATGAACTTGGGCATGGGTTTTGGGTCATCTACAACCCCGAATCGCTGCCAAATTCGCCTCTCGCCGGAGTTGTGTTTTCGCCGAAATTTGAAGGTCTCGCCGGTGTTGCTTTGGTGTGGTTCCTGAGTGCCTTTGTGAAGCTTTTGGTTAGCCTTGGAGGTTAGAAGCCAAAGCAAGTCGAAGGAGGCCGAACCGCTCGTGTTTTGGGGTGAGTTTTCTCTCGTTCTGTGTCGTCTGAGTTCGTCACGGCGACCGCCGTGATGAAGACGGCGACCGCCGCCAAGAACAGCGACCGCCGCCAGTGCCCAAAATGCCTTCGTGGCTTTGGCTTGGTCGGTTGTCGTCGTGGCGTCTTTCCTTTCGTGTTCTTTCGCCGTGTTTAGATTCGTACTGTTTATGTCGGATCTAACTTAGGGTTCCTTTTATGGGTCGACTCGAAGGTTGTTGTGCTGTCGAAACTATACCGTGTCGAGCCCGAAATCCAGTGACGTCTTTAGACTATTCTGCGGAGTAAGGCAAGTGGCGGTTCGCTCTTGCTCTTTCGTTCCATATTTACATTAATTATCAGTAGTTTATCTGAGTAATTAATTTGGAATGAATATTCTGTTTGTCTGAAAACGGTTTTGATAAACTGTTTTGAAAATCATATAATATGTTGTATATCTGTTAGAACAACGCTATTATTTGTGATCGCCTTTCGGGCCTTTATGTGGATTTATCCTGTAAATGTTGTGGTGCTGTAACTGTTTAGTTAGCATTGTTAGATAGGAACGTTACTCGGACTCTGTCCAGACGTTTCTTTATAATCTGGTATCGGGATGGCTCGTCCCCATCTGGTACTATTCTATGATCATGATCGGTCTCTTACACATGTGTGTAGAGACAGGACACTTAGCTGGTGTCACAAACCTTTCGGTATACATCACTCTCGACGAAACGTATACTAAGATGTGTCGTCCCATTGGTGGGGTACACATGTAAAAGATTATAACGTGATGTGTGTTTTTGAAACATAAATCATATAAGTGCTACCTTGACGCACATAATTAATACACCTTGGGCGAGTAGTGCAGCTAAGTTCAGTGCAGCTAGGAAAACTCGTCTTGACTTGAATGTAGTACGTTCTCTTTCCAATCTGGATTCGCTGTAGGCGATGAGGTTGGTCGTGAACCGAAGCATCTCAGTCAGTTTTAAATCATTGTTGTATGATTCTGTAACTTTCCAGATTTGTCATTACTTCCTTAAAGACTCTTTTCCGTTGGAGTCTTCTTTCGAGTCGATTTATGTGAAGATTCAGTCTTCCAGAATCTTCTCTTGTGCATATCTCTTGTTTATTCCAGTAAGAATATGATGGTTGACTACCGTTATCGGTTATTATCCGAGAAGCGATGAGTCTAACCTAATATGACTGCTTCGAACCAGTCTGCTTTTTACCCTTGCTAGTCTATTCATTTAGACTAACCAACCAATATTTTCCCTTGCATGGTTGGCTGGTGTCATCCGTTTGATTCGGCACATCGGTTAAGAAGTAGCTCAGAAGATTAGAAGGACTATGGAGTCGGCGGTGGTTTTTGAATGTTTTAATTATTTCTTTAATCAGGTTATGATCCTTTGGACAATAACTCCGATTGTAATGTACTTTCTTAGTCTTCCGCTGTATTTGGTTTAAACTATGTTTTGACCTATTCGGGATTGGGTTGTAATCCCGTAACTCTTATTTCCTTGACAATGTTATGTTTTGGAATTTAATGCTTGATCTTTGTGTATCAATCGCATTTCATAAATTGTATTTCTATGGTAAAGCCTTGAGTGATCTCGGTAAGGAACACTGGGGTCACTGACGGTAATACATTTCCAAAAGGGTTAAGTTTTGGGGGTGTTACAATCAAGACATGGTTCCCCGAGATCATTGGATTGTGACTTTGAAATAGTCAATGTCACAAACTTTAGTTAAATTTTGTTTTATGTTCAGTAGTTGGTATTTAGTTGGTAATACCAACTACTGATATGTTCAATCTTAAATAGGTTGATGTTTAGAAGTTGATTTTTTATTACCAAAATTAACTTATTATATTATCTATATGTTATTACTAAAGCCATAACTATCTCATCTAGGTATTAATCATCTAGTTATGCCAAATCATTAGCTTAATTAACTCATTTATCTCTTTGTCTTTTCATTTTTCTATAAATTAAAGTCCAATTATCAACCTAAATTAAGTAGTTTATATAATATATCTAGGTGATATTATTGTAGATGAATAAAGAAAGCTATATTATATCTATATACTATTTTAAAATTATTATTATATATTTGATAATTAATATATGTCATTACTTACCAAATATGTAATTAGCACATGGACTTTAAGTAGCTTTTTGGTGGCCGCAAAAAATACATTATGGATGATATTTTTTCAATTGGTAGGCTTTTATACAAATTAGGAAAATTATATAAGGATGATATTTTTTCAACTGATAGACTTTTATAATTTATATTATCTTTTATTACCCAATACACATAAACTAGGATACTGAATATACGTACTTTTATTTACATTATTAAGAAAAATATAATATACCAATATTTTTGAAATGCTTTAACCTCTTTAAAAATAATTATTATTATTGCAACAAATAATAATAATTATACAATGGTCTTTACTTTTAATATAGTTATAAAATCTTATCAAATATATTACCTTATTTATCTTAATATATTATTGTTGCTTTAGATATTCTCACAATTTATATAACAAAGATAACTGAATACTTTTAATTAATTCATATCATTAACCCAAATTAACTTATTCCTAATTTATATTCTTTTTTTTATTAATATAAATTCATATTGTTTATGAATATATTACCCAAAATTTATATAAATACATATTTAAATATATTATTTAGTCTTATTAACTTTAATAAATTCTAGAAATCAAGCTTCGTAAATCATTATACCTATTACCTTCAAATAATCAATTTTAGAAACAAACATAAAATTCTCTCATGCGCTAGATCATATTTTAGAACTTCTATCTACATTACTTAGAAATATTTTAGATACAAATATTATAGTTGAAATGCTTTAACATCTTTTAAAAAATAATTATTATTATTGCAACAAAAATAATAATAATATGATTAAAATTTTAAATAAATAATACTTATTTTATTATTACAATTGTAAATATAGTTATTGATTATAAACCCCAAGTTATATTTTCTCATGAAATATCACAAACATCATTCTTTATCTATATTAATTTTAATGTAGTCAAAAAATGTTATCAAATAACTTTCCTTATCTATGTTAATCTATAATGGTTGATTTATATATTCCTAAAATTTATATAACCTAGATAACTGAATACTTTTAATATAATCTACCATATATAATTCATAACATCACATTTTTAAATACATATTTTTTTATGAAAAGATTATCATTATAGTAACCAAATAATATAAAAATCAAATTATAATGGTCTTGACCTTTTTCTTGATTGTAAATATCAAGCCAGACAATTTTCAACCCGATATAATTATAATGCAATGATCTTTAATTGATTTAAATAGTGGTTTAGCATGGTTTAATTAAAAAGGGGATATATAAATATAAAAAACTAAAAAATCACAACAAATTTGTTTTTGGATTTGTTTTCAGTTTTAGAATAATTTTACCCTCAAACTGTAAACACACTTGTTAAACAGAAAATTGAAAGTTAAAAATATATAACTTTTTTTATAAAATATATTATTGATGTGTCAAAGAAGGTGAAGACACGTAACATATAGGGAATGTGCGTATTTTCGGAGGGACATATAGTCTTAAGAGGTTCATATTATGTAATTATATACTGGATTGAACTTAATTATAAAATTTTGGACATATTTTGTTGGGACCATTTATTATTTGGTATTTGCGGTTAGTTTATATGACATAATTGATATCAAGATTTGTTTATTTTATTGTTATAAAATGATGGTTTTATGTTCACTTGATATTAATATTAAGTAAAAGCCGATGAAGCATGCATCTCGCAGTTGGGAAAGAAGATTTGATCCAGTCCAGCGACATTAAATAACTTTTAGATTTAGAAAAAATAAAACAAAACTCATAAATTAAAAGTTGGTAGTCAAACGATTGTTTATATACCTTAACTGATCTATTTTTTTTTGTTACAAATTCTATAAAAGTAGTAAAGTGAACCTTAGACTGATGATATGGCTAAAGAAAATATGTTATGTTATTATTTTCTTTTGCAATATTATAAGTCTGATCAAATTTCTAAAGTCCACGTCATTACTTTTACTTGAATTGTCACTTAAAAAATTGAATTATTTCATTTTTTAGTATATATACATATAGATATATGTTTATAATTTGACAATTAATATACAATATATCAAGTTTATATTATTTTTTGTTGATATACAATAGTTTGTATTATTTATAGGTATTTTTATAATATCAATTAATTAAAGTAGATAATTAACTTATACTTAAATATAAATTAAAATAAATTAAAAAAGTCTCGTGCAAGGCACGGATAAATCAACTAGTTCTACTCTATATGAGGTCTAAGCTGATACGGAGTGGCTCAATCTTTCCAATATTCGAGAGGAATGCCTCTTCTTTTCTAAATTATTATAGTTATATATATATATATATTCTGATATTTATTTTTAGATATTCACCAGAAATGTCTCTTTTATATATAACTTTTAAAACCCAAGTATTTACTATTTTTAAGTATATCACAATAGTATATATGACATTAATTAATTAATTATACAATTGTATTGAATGTTTATAGAATAATGTTAAACCACTGTCATATGAGACCATAGACCCCAATGTATCACTCAATGAAATCTTTTCTCATACCAAGCGGTCCAAAGAAAACTTTCTTTTAAGATGATAACGCAAAATATGGTACATAAGACCAACTTACTACATTCCGTAACAAGAAATCTATGAAACATAAGGAAGACTAAGTTGTTTGCATTTTGGAATACAAGTTATTAGTTATTGAATCAGATAGTTCTAGGATTTCATATTTTATCAAATTATTGTCAGACATTTTATAATTATTACTTATTAGTTTCTATATGATATTTCTGGTTATTAATATTATATATGACATAATTGGTATTAATCATTTTAATTTTATTTTAAACTTATTTGATTATTATTAATTTTAAAATTATTATAAATTATTATTATAATTATTTATTTTTTATAAATAACAAAATTTCATTTTTAAAATCCCGTGTAAGGCACGGACCTATCTATTAGTGATCTACTACTTATGTACATAAATATATTTTGTAATGTGTTGATCGACTGACTATAACTCTGTAATCCATTCTTTAATTGGAAACAGTGGATTCGATGTGTCAATTTGTCATACCCAGATCCTCTTTTGATGCCATTCATTTAGGATGGATAATATTGTTATCATACCAAACTCTTGTTACCGGCCTTGTGGCCAACGCAACAGCAGTACACTGTCTGCAGGGTTTTTGAGAATTGTGGACTTGCAAGGTTTGCACTAATGAGGAAAGCAAAGATAGAGGATGCAACAAGAGGTGAAAAGTGCTACTCCGTTGGCGGTGTTGCAGTCACAGTGTACGTGGAATCATCTCATACGCACAAGAATAAAAGGAGGTGTTTGAAGCCAAAGCCCCCCATCGATGCTCTTACAAGAAGAATGGTAACATCTTCCGACCGTCGAGCCGAGCTCCTTGCCTATTCCCTATGCCTGCGGAGTTCCACCTCGCAAGAGTCCATTCACAACTCTGATATCAGACCGAAACCCAGGGCCAAGGTAAATCAACATCTTCTTCTTAAGATCAAAATCAAATGGCCTTTGAAATGGGGCAATTCAAGCACTCAATCCCAAATTTTAGGATCATTTTTTTCTTCTAACATCGTCATGTTTCTGGTACAAGTGGAAATGGTCTCTCCCTCTTCGGAAGCTCCAGCATGCATTTAGTAGGGTTCTTAGGAAGGACAGAGCATGGAGATACGAAAGAATAGAGACCCAGGGAACGGCCAAGAGATACCAATGGTGCCATCCCAGACAAATGACTTGTAATGAGGCCAAGGTTAGAACCCGAAACTCAACTACAAGACTTTCCATTGTATTTGAGAAGCTTATATGGATAAGTTGTAACTTGTAATACCAAAATGGAAAAAAAATGAAGAAAAACGAATGATATTTTCCATGCTTGTGCAACAGAGAAAGACAAGTCGCATGTTCAAGAAGCTGTGGACAGTGTGGAGGGGATGTTGCAGATGGAAGTGCAACAAAGTGAAACTCTATAAGTGAAGGTGGTTTGGGTAATTGCATAAGCAACGGTGTTTTCTTTCTCACTTCTCTTTCCACTTTCCCTTTCCTTGTAGGAGTGAAATGCCAAACTAACTAATAAGACATACTCTGCTAGTTGTAGTGCTGTGTCGTTTACACAATAAACTTCCACTAATTATGAAACAATAGCGTCTGCACATAGACAGCCCTTTCAGGCTATAAATTTTATACAGAACAAGGCAAATAGATCACTGCCAGAATAATTTGGATCGATCTCATCCAGCTCAAGTTGAAACAATATCTGGATGGCAAAGGTTTGTACCACACAGTACAGTCAGAAAGAGGACATTTTCCAACTGCTTCTATAGACAACTGCCGTAGTAATACTAAATTTACAAGAAAAGAGACAATAAATGTGCAATAACATTGCAGAATGTTTGAAATGAAATCCATAATCTACAGCAGCTAAGCCTAAGTACTAAGTAAACCTTGTTCTTATATGGTCTACGAGCACAAGAGAACATTGCATTTTGTGTCCTGATTCCTACCAAAGGTCAAGGCTGTTATTGCCTTTTGCCTCCTGCAAAAGGTACTGCTAGAATCAATAGGGATACCACCCTGCGTCAATGACATGGAAATGAAAGAATAATTATACACTTTTTAATTTGTGCTCGGGAGTTAGAGGTCCTGCAAAAAGCAGAGCGCAAGCATAATAAAATACGAACTTCCAGGGAGCTGGCAGCTATACAGAGATCAGTTAGATTTCTGTATTCCTCCCAAATAGCAATTGCCTGTTGGGGTGGCTCACAGGAAGGGCACCACCATCGTTGCCGCTAGCAGTTGCACGATGGAGAACACTGATATCAGCATCATCGTACAAGCTATGAAGTCTTCCAATTCGCCTGTCTGATATGAAGCCCAATCTGCCGCCAAATGATCTGCTGTTGATAAATGTGTAGGGTTTTAGATGTGTATAAGCGGAATTGCAGGAAACTATTTCCTTACATCTAACAAGGATCTCATGCATGAATTGATACGGATCAATAAGGAGTTAGAGTTACATACCGTTTGATGCGAGTCTGAAACGTTCCTGCAGGATTTCAGCGGAGATCGAAAGCCCCAAGTGTGACTTCTCTAATTGGTCCACACGAGTTTGGAATCTGGATCGCCTTTGATCTCGTCTGCTAGAACGACGAGCGAAGGAAAACAAACGAAGGCGCGCTTAGCTTCAATTGGAGTGGTACGGCCGTGCACTTGTGAACTCTTTCACATGTCTATCCGTACGTCTGTCCTTGGAGGAGGATTAACATGTTCACTTTTATTTGTTTCCATAAACAATTAATTATATAAGATACTATCTTATCATAATTAATGGATATAATATCATTATATTATTTCCATATATCTTCTAACAAGATACATCTTTATCAAGTAATTATTAATGGTAACTTTTATCTATTAATGATAAAAGCCTATCTCCCAATTAAAGCCAATGGGCCGAAATCCATGTCCCACATGGGCTTTCGGTTTGATTTGATACAGCCCAATAACTCTATGTGTGTGACCTCATAGGATCCGGTTATTATAGCCATGGGCTTAACCTGATTAAGCTCATTGATCGTAGTTGGCTTCTAGCAAAGCACTACGACCCCTAAAATTCCCGGATTGTAAATCTTCATTAATTGTCCTATTCCATGTTCGGTAATTGCACATTTGATTAAAGGACACAATTCCTTCAATCTCCCACTTGTCCTTAAAACAAGTGTGCAATGTTAAATTCCTTTGTCTCTTAGTGTCTTATTTGATGATATGCTGACATTCATATCTCTTATCAAATTGTTTCTTGAACTCCGAGTTTGAACTGTCAAATAACGGATGATTACATATAATCCATCCGAGCATGACCATGCATTTTTCAGTTCTCGCTCTTCAAGTGGCCGAGACACCATTTATGTCCAATGTATCATAGTATACATGAAGCAGAAGGACTTCTCCAGTCTTGCATGACTATAGCTCCCACTCAACTTTTGGCAATCTCAATCACTGCCTTTATAATTGTCTGTTACGATCAGCGTCAAAGACATACCAATCATCAAGAGAAACCATATCATACTCATGTCTGAGGAATCTACCAATCATGGTATAACTTAAAGATACTTCAAGTCTTTTATGAAAACCTTTAAGTAGGTCAGTCCCATACGTATCATCCATACATATCTATGTAATCGACTAAACATCTCAATGTCCCTATAGCCCATGAAACGTGGCGCTATCAGTCAACTTACAATGTGGTCTTTAATAGTGGTCATTTATGTCCAAGTTAATGACTAAGACCATGGACCTTAAGTAACTCGTGACTTCAGTTCACTTAATGGGGTTTCATTCACCACAACACTTATGATGAGCCCATTTGCGAATCATGAATTATTTGGACATTTGTAGGATCGTACGTTGTTAGTTATCGAGGGAACTGAAAGTTCAGTTCCCTAAGCAGCGGAATAAGTAAACACGAACAGATTCAAGACAAGTTCCTTAGAGTGGGAACCTTTGATAACCAACTAGTTATCCAGGATAAAACCCACTACCCCTTTTGCAAGAGGATTTCAAAGTCTACTTCTTGTATTAATGCTTCGATTACAATCAACTAGAATAGAACACATAGATTAAAGTCTTAGACACACTAAAGACTCTCTACCTAGTTCGACCTAATCAAGCACACAAACAAGCAAGCAACTTACACAGTTCTTCTCACAAGAACAAGCACGATTTCTCTTTTTCGATCAACTCTGGATGAATGCGTTGAATTGATAGAGATGAGAGAGTTTCAATTACTTTACTTATACATTTCGTCCATGTAGAATGATATCTACAGCTGGATGATTTGCACAAGTAAAATAGCCAAAAGAAATCAAAAAAGATAATATTTGTTACCAAATAATATCTTTCCCGATTTTACATATTTTGCTTCCATAAAAGATATTCAAATAATCTCCTAAATATATGGAAACAAGGATATCTTTTATCTTCTCTCTCTAAGATAAAGATCTACCCTAAAACGATCAGCCGCCGCTTCTTTAAATCGTTTTCCATATAAGCGCGGCCTCTGCATACTTCAGTTCCCATGCCAGTTCCCAAAACTGACTTCTTGGTCTACGTTCTTCTTTTCTCGAACCTGAGTTCCATGCTCAACTACACATGTGGAACTATTAGTAGCAAAGTGTTTGTCATCGTCAAAACTAGGAAAAATGAGGAAGGGAACTAGGTAGGGAACTGGAGTTCCAGTTCCCAAAAGTTCACTTCCTAACAATTTCCCCCTTAATTCCCCCTTAAAGAGACAACCAGTTCAGAGTTCCTTTCATCCTATTAGTTCCAGGTTTCAAAGATCATTCCCCCTTTTGACATCATCGAAAAGAAACAGTTAGATGATAAGCATAGAAAATTTAGGTAGAACCAATGACTTGCTTTGACCTCTAGAGAAATGGCACCGTAATAGAAGTTGAAGGCAAGACATAACAACGCAAGGACGTCAAAATATTTCATTAAATATAAGAGAAGCAAAGACAACATATAACAATAAAGCACTCAGAGAGACACAAAAAGGATCATAATGTGGAAGTGGGATCCTAATGGAACTAAGGGCTCCGTGTCATCTGAGTAGGGAACCAGGAGAACTACTCCTCAGGCTTCTGCTCCTCCTCAATTTTCTTCTCTTCGGGCTGCACAGATGGCTTCTTTCATTCAACCCCCTTTTCTTTTCTTATTTTCTTTCTTTCCCCTTTTTTTTAAATAAGGGAACTCGCAGTTTTTTTTTTTTTTTTTTTTTTTAAGAATAGAAAATCCAAAACAACACTTCAACATTCATAAGATCTTCAACGGCTATACTTGCATTAATTTTCTCAAGAAGCAGCGAAATTCCAGCAGATTTGAATTCTGGAAGTTGAGAGCAATTCCCAGTTCTTTTCCTTAGTTTGTGACACGGAACATGATAGATATTGGTACATTTATGTAGGGAACCAAGCAGCACTCAAGAAAAATACGTACCCATGATCAAGAGAAAAGAGGTTGGCAATTTTGACACCACAAAGATAATTCTCAGTTGTGGACTAAAGATGGATCATAAGGAATTATGCAATGCAGTCAGGCTTAGGACGGTTTATAGTCAATTATCATTTCGGCTTATGATGAGGGTTAAAATAGATCAAACCGACTACTTTTAAGGCCAACAAAGAGATGCAATCAAGGTTCAATTGTACCATAAAATCATGAAATCATGCAAGATAATTAAGATCATGCTTTAGAACAACTATTACAGGACATGCGAGGCCATCACAAGATCAAATATCATCAATATTGCCAATGAAATCATAGAAAAGATCAAATCTAGTCAAAGCAAGGGAACTAGTAAAAACAACCGAAACTACTAGTTTAGGGAAATCATTCCCAGAAGCAATCTTAGGGTCTCAAATGGTTCACGATTCAATGCTTTGGTGAATATATCGGCAATTTGATCCTCAGTCCTACACTGTTCTAGCAAAATGTTCCCTTTTTCAATATGATCACGCAAGAAATGATGCCTTATATCTATATGCTTGGTCCTAGCATGAGGAACTGAATACTACACAAAGTTAAAGGCACTAGAAACATCACACGTGATAAGAATAGTGTCAAAGGAACATGCCTTGACCATCAAGATGATTCCAACAATAGGACTTGGGAACTATAAGCAGCCGAGGTGACGAATTTCCTCATTTACGTCAGTTCCCCATTAGCATTGGAGTTCCCTTCATTGTTTTCTGCTTCTTCATACAAATCTTTCTTTAACAAAGGATATATTCCCCTTGTTATTCCTCTGAAGTGAGATGAGCGTAAAAAATCTTCAATTCTGCATCCCAATCATTAGTTCACAATTTGTAGGGAACTAGACACCTCACTTCAACCTGCAATTCAATTAAGACTTACGCACCCAGACAAGCTTGGCTTTTCTGGGTATGTGGTAATGAGAGTTCCTTTGCACCTGCAAGTTAGTTGAGTAATACACATGACCACTAGTCTCAACATCCAAGTTCCTTTTCCTATGACTTTCTTCAATTTGCCTTTTCTTATGAATGCAATCATGAATATAATGACCATTTTTACCACAATGCCAGCAAACACGATTATACTTAAAATGACCATATTTGCCTTTATCGGGACAAAAAGGTTTTTCATATTTCCTCAATTGGAAGTCAATTCCCTTACCTCTAGTTCCCTGAGCTTGATTGACGTACATTTTATGAGCGTTCTATCCATCAAACCAGGTTTGCTTACATTTAGGCTTATTCTCAAGAACCTTTACCTTCTCTTCCAGGAACTGATTTTTATCACGAGAAGTTTGAAGAGCGAAATTGAGAGTTTCATTTTTCTCAGCCAGTTCCCTTCTTAGCTTTTCATTTTCAGCAGAGCATGAATCCTCAGAATCTTCCTTTCCCGAATAACCAATACCATATCTTTGCTTAACAAACACAGTTTGATTGACAGTTTTTTCATTAATAGAAGTAGTCAACACATCAAGCTTATCTATGATCTCAACAAGCAAATCATTTTCTAGAGTAAGGGAACTCTGACAATTCTTAGCATGCTTAAGTTCTTTTTCAAGCACGACACGATTGTTAGATGAAACATGGGAAACACTAGACATGCTTGAAGAATCTTTAAGATGTGTTAGTTCCTTTTTAAGAGTAGTACATGACTCACACTTTTTAGAGGAACTAAAGAGCAATTTTTCAGTTTCCTACTCCAGACAGAGTTTTCAGTGGTTAAGCAAGAGATCTCATCTTCATATTCTTCTAGTTTCTCTTGAAGGGAACTAGTTTCCTTTCCAAGTTTCTTAATGATCTTGATCAATTGTTTTTTATCACATTTAAGAAGAGATTTGATAAAGTCGGAAGAGGATACCTCGAAATCATCTAACTCAGTTGAATCTTCCTTAGCCATCAAGCATCTTCCTTCAGAAGTTCCCTTTGTATCCAGTTCCCCTTCGGAGTCCTCTGAGTCATCTCCAAAAGTTTCAAAGAGATCTTTCTTCTTCATAGGCTTGTCATCTTCATTTGAATTCTTTGGACAATTCTTAGCAAGATGTCCTCTTTCCTTGCATTGATAACAGACGTAATCCTTGAGGTCCCTTTTTTGGAAGGATTTCTCGATCTTTCCCTTGTTGAAGTGCTTTTTGATGTGCTTTGTGACAATAGCGGTCATCTCATCTTCCTCCTCTTCCAGATTAGAATTTTCTTCCTCCATTTCCTTATCAAAAACGCCATCATCATTTTCAATCACACGCCAACATTGATAATCATTGGTTTTGATTTGGTTCGTCATGCATTTCTCCCACCATTCTTCTTCTCCCTTCTTCTGGATGTGAGGCTTGTTGATTGAGATTCCCAAATCGAATTCACTTGAACTAGTCATCTTGAAATCTGTAAACTAACACAAATCTAGAGCGCCTGCTCTGATACCAATTGTAGGATCGTACGTTGTTAGTTATCGAGGGAACTGAAAGTTCAGTTCCCTAAGCAGCGGAATAAGTAAACACGAACAGATTCAAGACAAGTTCCTTAGAGTGGGAACCTTTGATAACCAACTAGTTATCCAGGATAAAACCCACTACCCCTTTTGCAAGAGGATTTCAAAGTCTACTTCTTGTATTAATGCTTCGATTACAATCAACTAGAATAGAACACACAGATTAAAGTCTTAGACACACTAAAGATTCTCTACCTAGTTCGACCTAATCAAGCACACAAACAAGCAAGCAACTTACACAGTTCTTCTCACAAGAACAAGCACGATTTCTCTTTTTCGATCAACTCTGGATGAATGCGTTGAATTGATAGAGATGAGAGAGTTTCAATTACTTTACTTATACATTTCGTCCATGTAGAATGATATCTACAGCTGGATGATTTGCACAAGTAAAATAGCCAAAAGAAATCAAAAAAGATAATATTTGTTACCAAATAATATCTTTCCCGATTTTACATATTTTGCTTCCATAAAAGATATTCAAATAATCTCCTAAATATATGGAAACAAGGATATCTTTTATCTTCTCTCTCTAAGATAAAGATCTACCCTAAAACGATCAGCCGCCGCTTCTTTAAATCGCTTTCCATATAAGCGCGGCCTCTGCATACTTCAGTTCCCATGCCAGTTCCCAAAACTGACTTCTTGGTCTACGTTCTTCTTTTCTCGAACCTGAGTTCCCTGCTCAACTACACATGTGGAACTATTAGTAGCAAAGTATTTGTCATCGTCAAAACTAGAAAAAATGAGGAAGGGAACTAGGTAGGGAACTGGAGTTCCAGTTCCCAAAAGTTCACTTCCTAACAACATTTTATTCAATTCCAAGCAAAATCAAATAAGAATGAATAATCATATAATCAAGCATAAATTGTGTCTAACATCCATAAAACAAAGTTCATAATATAAGACAATACAATCTCAAAGCCATTCTCGAATGTCCTTGAGGCCTTTAGCCCTAGTGTGACTTTCATGCTTGGGCCTAGGCATAGGCTTGGTCAACGGATCTGCAATGTTGTCATATGTGTGCACCTTGCACATCCTCACATCTCCACTATCAACATAGTGTCTCATCATGTGGTTACTTTCGTAGAACATGTTTGGATTTGGAACTCTTCCATCTGACAGCTCCTTCATTCAGAATGAAGACATATCCAGACTAAGATTCAAAATCATCTATGTCTGTCTGAAAATTTGCATCAGTGTATCCTCGAATGACTAACTCATCATCACCATCAAATACCAAGAAGTCATCCTTAGTTCTTCTCAAGTACTTTAGAATGTTCTTGGCTGCACACCAATGTGCCTCTCCGGGATTCGATTGGTATCTGCTACACATGCTCAGAGCAAATGCAACATCAGGGTGTGTACATATCATGGCATACATGATACATCCTATAGCTAAAGCATAAGGAACCTTGCTCATCTTCTCTAGCTCAACAGGTGTCTTAGGACACTGCTTCTTGCTGAGGTATATGCCATGTTGCCTGGGTAGAAATCCTTTCTTGGACTCCTGCATTTTGAACCTGTGAAGAACCTTATCTATATAAGTTCCTTAACTTAGTCCAAGCAGCCTCTTAGATCTATCTCTATAGATCTTGATACCCAATATGTACTTTGCTTCTCCTAAGTCCTTCATTGAAAAACATTTCTTCAGCCATCCCTTAACGGACTCTAGCATCGGAATGTCATTTTCAATGAGCAATATGTCATCCACATACAAGACTAGGAATACCACTTTGCTCCCACTGAACTTCTTGTAAACACAAGGTTCTTCTTCGCATCTGATGAAGTCAAACTCTTTGACAGCTTCATCAAATCGAATGTTCCAACTCCTGGATGCTTGCTTAAGTCCATAAATGGACCTCTTAAGCTTGCATACTTTCCTAGGGTATGTTGGATCTTCAAAACCCTCTGGTTGTGTCATGTACACATCCTCTTCCAAATATTCATTTAGAAAAGCGGTCTTGACATCCATTTGCCAAATCTCATAATCATAATAAGCGGCAATATCTAGGAGTATCCTAATGGACCTGATCATTACGACCGGTGAAAATGTCTCGTCATAGTCAGTACCATGAATCTGTTTAAAATCCTTGGCAACTAGTCTTGCCTTGTAAACGGATACATTTCCATATTTGTCTGTCTTGAGTTTAGAAACCCATTTGCATCCAATGGGTTTTACCCTATCTGGCAAATCTATCAAGTCCCAGACTTGATTTTTAGACATAGAATCCATTTAAGATCTCATGGCTCTAAGTCATTTCTCGGAGTCTGGACCCGTCAATGCTTGCTCATAGGTGGCAGGTTCTCCGCTTTCTAAAAGCAGAACATCAAGGCTTGCAGTCAAGATGTAATCATCATATCGTCTTGGTTGTACCCTTGGCCTGTTTGATCTACGTGTGGGTTCAACAACTGGAGCAGTTTCCACAACTGTTTGTGGTACCTCATTTGAATCTGGTTCTTGAGGTATTGGTTCCGGTATCTGGACGACTCCAGATACTAGCGTCTTCTCGTCGACATCGTCCATGTCGACTTGTTGTTGGGTTTGTTGCTTATCTTGAACTTCTTCAAGATGAACATTTCTTCCACTTGGCTTCTTGGAAATAAACTCCTTTTCCAAAAAGACACTATCTCTTGCAACAAACACTTTGTGCTCAGTGAGATTGTAGAAGTAGTATCTCTTAGTTTCCTTAGGATACCCTACAAAGAAGCATTTATCTGATTTTAGGTACAAGCTTATCTGATAGTAAACGCTTTACATAAACTTCGCATCCCCTGATCTTCAGGAAAGACAGACTTGGAACTCTTCCAGTCCATATCTCATATGGTGTCTTATCTATAGTCCTAGACGGAGTCCTGTTTAGTGTGAACACAGCTGTTGTTGGTGCATATCCCCAGAAAGATACTGGAAGGTTAGCAAAACTCATCATTGAGCGAACCATGTCTAATAAGGTTCTGTTTCTCCTCTCAGATACACCATTCAATTGTGGTGTACCTGGTGGGGTTAGTTGTGTTACGATCCCACAACTTCTCAGATGACGATCGAACTCTTGGCTCAGATATTCACCACCACGATCCGATCGAAGTGTCTTTATCTTCTTGCCAGTTTGAGTCTCTACTTCATTTTGAAACTCTTTGAACTTTTCAAAAGATTCAGATTTATGCGATATTAAATATATATACCCATATCTACTCATGTTGTCAGTAAGTGTGATGAAGTATCGATAGCCTCCTCTAGCTTTTGTGCTCATTGGACCACAAACATCTGTATGTATTAGGGCCAATAGCTCAGTAGCTCTTTCACTTGACCCCGTGAAAGGTGACCTTGTCATCTTGCCCATTAGGCATGACTCGCATGTCTCAAAAGATTCACAATCTATTGATTTGAGAATTCCATCTTTATGGAGTCTCTTCATGCGGTTCAAGCTAATGTGACCCAAGCGACAGTGTCATAGATAGGCTTTACTCAAATCATTCGATTTTTGCTTTTTAGTATTGATGTTATATAATTTTGTCTTGAGGTCTAACACAAAGAGTCCATTACTCTCAGGAGCCTTGCCATAGAAAATATCATTCTTAAAAATAGACAAGCATCTATCTTTAATGATAAATTCAAATCCCTCACGGAACAAAACTGAAATCGAAACAAGGTTCTTAGTAATTGAAGGAACGAAATAACAATTATTCAGTTCCAGAACTAAGCCTGAAGGTAAAGATAGATTGTAATTTCCTACAACTAATGCAGCAACTCTTGCTCCATTTCCAACACGTAGGTCTATCTCTCCCTTTTCCAACTACCTCCTACTTCTTAGTCCTTGCACATTCGAAGTAATGTGAGCACCATATCCGGTATCTAATACCCAAGTAGTAGCTTTGGTTGTTAAGACTTCAATAACATGAATACCTAAAGTGGAACTCACAGTTCCATTCTTTTCTTTCTTGTATCCTTTCCTTTTGACCTTAAGAACTTCTTTCTTATTGTCAATTTGGATATTGTGCTCAACCGTTTTGAGCATGTTAGGGAGTTCTTTCAAAGTTTTGTGTTGCTCAACATTTGAGTACAGGGTGAACTTCATGTTATCGTTACTAGACATGATTGCTACAAAAGGAAGTAACATGCAAATAAGTTTATGCTTGACATGCAAAAGCTTAAAATTTAAACATGCTTCAAAAATTAAGCAAATGCACATTTTATTCAAACAAGTTTGTCCCCAGTGAATAAAATGATTCCAAGATCCTATTTCATAGGGGTGTTCATCCGGTCCGGTCCGATGGACCGGATTTTTGGGCATATGTGGACCGAAGACCGGACCGGACCGGATTGGACCGGATTTAATTTTAAAAAATAAAAAAAATAAATTCTTATTTAAAATCTATAAAAAAATATCTAAAAAAATATTTATAAAACATATATACTCCTAACTTATTAAATTTAAAAAAATATCTACAAAAAATACATATAAATCTCTAAAAAAAATATATAAAACATATAAATTACAAAAAAAAAAAAAAAAAATCCGGTCTTCCGGTCCGGACCGGATTTTTTCCGGGTTTGGACCGGACCGGAAACCGATTTTGGGGAAATGGTGGACCGGAGACCGGACCGGAATTTTACCGGTCCGGTCCGGTCATTTCCGGTCCGGTCCGGTCCGAAAATCCGGTCCAGTCCACCCATGAACACCCCTACTATTTCAGATAAGACCTTAGCGTACTTTGGCACTGCCCTAAGTCTCATGTGATCTAAGTAACATTTACTAATTATAACTCTTTATAATTCTTGGTTGATGGCACACATCCCATGTTAGACTCATCTCTATGCCTCAAGATCCAAAACTTTGTCTTTTGGTCTCTTGTTGAGTATAACCATATCAAGGTTTATGAATCCATTATATAGATCCACCCTCACTATCCCAAGGTCAAAGAAGGACACCTCGCTTTGACGAAACCCATCCAACGAATTCCAAGGGCCTCATGGGTTATGATATGGAAAGGCAATACCTCAATATTCTTTTAGAGACTTAAGCATGCAATGATTATCTATTTACTAGTGAACAAAATAGCATAAACAGACAAGCAAACATGCAAAGCTTAAAGAAATAATAAAGCATTCAAAATGCAATAATTAAATGTGATCCTAGTATGGCCCCTAAAAACCAAAATTAAAGATCTAATCTTCATGGCTCTTGTTACTCTTGGATCTCCATCCTTAGTATCCCTCATGGATCTCAATCCTTGGTCTTCTTAGGATCTCTCTTCTTGTATTACATATTTTTCTAAATAATCTAATTGCTGAAAATTAAATTACAAAAATACATAACGATACGCAGATCGTGTACAAGAAAACATAACGATGCGCATATCGTATTTATCTATCCTAATGTGGGCCATACTAGTCACCTCATGCAAGCAATAATATCAATATATCATAAAACATGCATGCAATAATAATATCAAATATTATCAATAATATTAATCTAATTAATAATAATGACCAATTTAACTAATTTAAATAAAACCATATTAAAATAAATAAATCATCTCATGACATAAATAATTTAATATCAAATTCTTAATTCAAATTAAAATCAATATATAGCATTAATCATAATTAATCATTAAAATGCATTATTGGATAAGATATGTATAAACAAGATAAGATATCAAATATCCTTATCTTAATCAAGTGGGAATCTATCCTAATAATTTTTAGGAAATTATATAATTTAGATGATATCAAATATTATTCAATTAGGTAAAAAAGATCTTATCTTATAGTTTAGGAAATTATCCTAAAATACCAAATCTACCCATCCGGACCGAGTCGCGCCCGAGTCAAACCTGGACCGACCCGCTCCCACTGAACCGGGCAACCCCTTTCCGCGGACCCAGGCCGCGCCTGTGCTGGACCCGCGCGCGCCACTGCGCGACTGAGTCCAACCGCGGTCAAACCGCTGCGCTGAGTCGGGATGTGCACCCGACCCCAAGATGTGACCCGCGATCGCGGTTACTGTTCACGCCCAGTTTTTTTTTTTTTTGGGAACAATTCCATAAAATTAAAAAAAAAACAGAATTTGGGTAATTGATCCATCTTATGAAAATCAAATCTTCATTTAATGATTTAAAACATGCCAAAAAATCATATCTCTTGCATAATTAAATCACATGAATCAAGTATGGGTAGAATAATTTTACATGCATATTTGTTCATAAAATTCTTCAACTTTACTAATCCAATCAATTAAAATCAGAATTTTAATCATGCAAATTAACCTATATATCAATTTACCAATTTGAATCAAGACATGCATCAAAATTAACTCTTTAATTTTTTATCCTATCAATTTATGCAAGAGGCTCTGATACCACTGTAGGGTTTTAGATGCGTATAAGCGGAATTGCAGGAAACTATTTCCTTACATCTAACAAGGATCTCATGCATGAATTGATACGGATCAATAAGGAGTTAGAGTTACATACCGTTTGATGCGAGTCTGAAACGTTCCTGCAGGATTTCAGCGGAGATCGAAAGCCCCAAGTGTGACTTCTCTAATTGGTCCACACGAGTTTGGAATCTGGATCGCCTTTGATCTCGTCTGCTAGAACGACGAACGAAGGAAAACAAACGAAGGCGCGCTTAGCTTCAATTGGAGTGGTACGGCCGTGCACTTGTGAACTCTTTCACATGTCTATCCGTACGTCTGTCCTTGGAGGAGGATTAACATGTTCACTTTTATTTGTTTCCATAAACAGTTAATTATATAAGATACTATCTTATCATAATTAATGGATATAATATCATTATATTATTTTCATATATCTTCTAACAAGATACCTATTTATCAAGTAATTATTAATGGTAACTTTTATCCATTAATAATAAAAGTCTATCTCCCAATTAAAGTCAATGGGCCGAAATCCATATCCCACATGGGCTTCCGGTTCGATTTGATCCAGCCCAATAACTCTATGTGTGTGACCTCATAAGACCCGGTTATTATAGCCATGAGCCTAACCCGATTAAGCTCATTGATCGTAGTTGGCTTCTAGCAAAGCACTACGACCCCTAAAATTACCGAATTGTAAATCTTCATTAATTATCATATTTCATATTCGGTAATTATACCTTTAATTAAATGACACACTTACTTCAAAACCGGTCCATACAAAAATAGTTATCATCCAAAAAGCCACCAACAGTATCGTAGTTTATATAGAAGGGGTTCCAACCCCCTTCAATCACAAAGTCTCCAAAAACTATTGCACCTGGGTCTGATGATGTGATGGCCCTAATCACATCAGTGTGCTCTCTCTCTCGCTCAAGAGCTTTCCATTTCTCTTCAAGGGCAGGGTCCACGTCTCTTGGGCGAGACAACGGGTGATTGGCTTCCACATGCTTCCTGAGCTGTTTATAGTCACCAACAAACAAACAATTCTCTTGCATACAACTCCTTGTCTTCTTGTTGAGGTCCTTCCTTGCTTGTTCCACCACCGCCCACCCTTTGACCTGTCCACGGCAGATGGGACAAGAGAGCTGAGGCACTTCGTCCTTTTCATGTAACCATCTTGAATCAGAGAATTGTGCCTGTGCACTCTAGAGACAAGTTAGTTTTGTGTATGTTGTTTTGTACTGATCCAGACAGTTCGAAAAGCGGTAGCTCGTGGCACACATGTAAGGACGACACCCATTTCTTTAAAAGGAACAAAGCAGGAGGACTGCATTACGAGGAGACTCCATGCAAACAGAGCATGTTACGGCTTCCCAATCTTTTTCATCTGAAGTCCTGCAAAGTTTCTTCTTATAGATATCTTTTGAAACTTTGTGAGGCTTGGGTGATAAATAATATGAGCTGACACGATGTTTTTTGCATCTGGAATTCAAATTCCTAACCATTCCAACTTTTGCCATAAAGCCTGATATAATCAAATAAAAAGATGAGATGGAAATAGATGTTACTGTATTCAGTAACCTCATGGTCAGCTAGAAGTTTATAATGCAGAAGTAAATAACAAAGTATCTGTATAAAACACTGGGCAAAGTGCTCCTAGAAATCGAGGCTGTCCGTCAAGAAGTCTCAATTTAGGATATATAACAATATAGATCCACAACAACGGATACTGTGTTTCTAATTCTATTACTCCAATTCTGAGATGAACTGCTTCTATGATTCGAAATTGTGAGGACGGAAATCTAACGCTAAAAAATCAGTAGGCAAGTACGCCAACCACCAAGT
Organism: Rheum nobile; assembly: GCA_027886185.1. NCBI lineage: Eukaryota > Viridiplantae > Streptophyta > Magnoliopsida > Caryophyllales > Polygonaceae > Rheum > Rheum nobile. Next base: position 70,400 of record WOAB01000364.1, on the reverse strand, counting down.
GCTGGCAAGGCATGGCATCACAAAATTCTCAGATTAATTCTAACTTTTGGAAAGACTTAGAGAGAAAAAATTGTTGATAACTTATAATATGCTAATGCACGTAGAGAACTGAGAGATCAACAAATCCACGAGAAGATCATATTCGCAAATCAGAATGACAAAGGGAAGCGCAAGTCCGTGTCACATACAAACCCCTCGTTTATGTAGGAACAATGTATGCTGAATAAGGAACCGTGTATGTTGAGGTGACTGTTTCCTGCAAGTGTAAGTCTTGATCTTCTCTTGATATTGACTTTGGCTTCAATAGGGAACGATCAATGAACGTTGTAACTCGGATAAGATTTGAATCGTGAGAACACTTTCCGAAATCAGAATTTTGCCCCTTACTAAGCCTTAGAGAATCCGCAAAATCTGAAGTGAGATAAGACAAATCCTCTAGTTCCCTTCAAGGCTTCTGATAGGAACTAAACTATGTTCAAGTATTTATGGAATATGACTTCAACTAAGATAGAGAACTCATGTCTATTTTCTGATTACCCAACACTATTACCGAAATGCCTTTATATAGGCTTTCGGGCGGTTACAAGCGGTTATTAACGGTTACCAACCGTTTCAACTGCCACCAACCGTTTCCAAGAATATTCAACCACTTCTATCAGTTATCAACTGATTTAAGGTAGTTAAGAGGCGGTTATTTCGGCGGTTATAACACATTAATCATGTGCTGAAACTTTAACCATGCCTCAGGGAACTTGACGTTCCCACCTAGGGGAGGGAACGGCTGATCCCTCCAGGGAACGATCACTCGTTCAACCTTAAGTAACGTCGATCTGTCTTAAAGACACAATTAACCTCTCTGATGCACTGTTCCCATATGGGTAACGTCACATATTCTTAATGTCTCCCTCAGAATCTCAAGTATGCTTACACGAGTATGTACTCCACACCTCCAAATCCGTGATGTAGCTAAGTGAGATCTTATAATGTCGTATGAATCTCAATCACACTAAAATGACATTGTTCCCATGATGACACTAAAATCACCGACAGCAGAAAACCGAAAGGGAATTGCAAGGGAAGAGTTCTGTGTAGAAAATAAATCCGAAATGGAAAAGCGAGAAAGCACCTGATTGGCAACAAGATCGGGCGACCCACCGACTGAAAGTTGGCGAGGAACTTTGACTTGGGAGAATTGGCGAGAGAAAAGAAAGAGCGGATAACGTAGAGAGAGGCAGCCCTGTCCTCACTGACGTTCTTGAATCAAATTATTTTATTTTATTTTTAGCGGTCTTGATTTTTTTTTTTTTTTTTTTGAGATAGTAAGAATTCGAAATCCATCCACACCTGACAAGTATCTTCGAGGATGAAGAATCGGCAATTAGAACAAATCGATTATGGAGAACAAAATAAAAAAAATCATTCAAAGAAAAGCAAACAAAATCGAAAATAGCTAGAAACCAACGCGACGATGTAAAAGCTAATTTTAGTAAAAGCTAATTTTAGTAAAATCATTTACATTTAATGTGATCGGGATTCATGCGACACTAAGAAAACTTATTTCATTATAACGCGAGCTCGGGTGTGTGGAGTACGCTTGTGTAAACGACTTGAGTTTCTGAGGGAAACAAAAGTATATTTACATGTAAGGGTCAAGTTCCTTTAAAACAACTTTGTAAAAGCTCAAGTTCCCTTGAACCAGTTTCAAGAAAGGAAACTAGACATTAGTTCATTTCTTGTAAAAGGAACTGGGCGTCATTTTTCTTCTAAGGGACTAGAAGCATGTTTATGGCTGATTGATTTTCTTAGCACGTGCTTCATGTGTTTGTAACTGTTGGTAAAACCAACTATGTAACCGCTATAACCGTCATAACTACTTTTGTAACTGATGGTAATCGTTGGTAACTATTGTGTTTAGTTGATAACCGCTGAAAACATTTGGTAACTGTTTCCAACTATCGCTGTAACTTCCCTTAACTTTCGTAACTGATTCTGAAAGTTCTCCCTAATGCCTATATAAAGGATTTCGGGATTTAGTGTTGGATATACAAGGATCTGGCATTTACAGAACTTGCTGAAAGTCGAAATCCAAAAACACAATTTCTATAAGTTTAGTTCACTTCAGAAGCCTTGAAAGGAACTAGTAGATTTGTCTTATCTCACTTCAGATTTTACGGATTCCATGAGGCTTATAAAGGGCGAAATACTGATTTCGAAAAGTGTTCATCACGATTCAAATCCTATCCGAATATAACCGACATTGATTAATCCCTCGGATACCGTGTTCTGTTGCAGTTATCTACCGCAGTTCCTGAGGCGTACACAGTTCCTAATAGGAAGCAGATCAAAAGACACACTCTGAAGGTGCGACTGTAACACATGAATCACGCTTCGTCTTTAGAAGCCAACAAGAATCACACGACCACGTCATCGATCTCTTGCCCGGAACAACCTCGATTCAAACCTACAATCAGCTACATATCAACAAATGAATGTACCTCAAGATATTTTAGTTTTTTCATTTTTTGACATAGTCTTCTAGATTTTTAAATTTTGCTTTTAAAACATTTTTAACAAGTATCAAACATTGTTATACAGAGATTGGTTCATTTCAAACTTCAAGTAAAGAGATTGTTCACACTTGTTCTAGTTAGAATTTGCGGGTCATAGATCTCAAAGTCTACTCTCTTGTTCCATTTGTTCATATATTCTTTACCGAGCAAGTTGGAACAAATCTTGATGTACTGCTGTGCTAACTGTAAGAAGATCATAAATTGCTAGATATGATTTTAAGATACGTTAGATCTTCAACACGTTACTTCTTTATGATGCTTTGAAACAACTCCATCTAATCTATAATAAAGTTTAGTCTATTACTAGACTAGTGGAGTAAATAAAATTTATTCAACACGTTAATTCAGATATCCATGAATCATATCTTAAATCTAAAAATAAATAATTTTTTAAAACAAATAAATAAAATATAACTAATTAAATAAAAAAATTCTACTATTTTTTATTATTATTTTTAAGTATAACATATATATATATATAGGAAAAGCATCAAATGAGAATAGATTATTAGTAGAGAACGGAGAATAAAAGGGGGCCGTTGGATCGGAGGCGAATCAAGGGCCCATATTAGACTTTCATTAAAAGCCGTATAATTCGGGCGTGCCGAATTTTTACCGAATTTTTCGACCGTATTATTCAAGCCATGACCATGAACATGGACGTTCATGGCGATGAACATTGACCTTCATGGTAATTTTCAGGAATGTTCAAGGCAATCAACAAAGAATTTTATTACAGTTTACAGATTTGTTCAAGGCAGTTTACAAGTCCGTTCATGGCAATTTTCAGGAATGTTCAAGGCATATTTCAGGAATGTTTAAGCCAAATAACATGAATGTTCAAGGCAATTTTCAGGTTCGTTCATGGCGATGAACATTGACGTTCAAGGCAATTTAAGTATCCTTGAACGTTTGTATAGATGTCCTTGAACATGGATGTAAAAGGCTGAAAACAATTGAGAGAAATCCATGAACAGTAATTTAAGTATCCATGAACGTTTGTACTGATGTCCTTGAACATGGATGTAAAAGGCTGAAAACAGTTGAAAGAAAAAATCCATGAACTGTCAACTAAGTATCCTTGAACGTTTTTATTGATGTCCTTGAACATGAATGTAAAAGGCTGAAAACAGTTGAGAGAAAAAATCCATGAACTATCATTTAAGTATCCTTGAACTTTTGTACTAATGTCCTTGAACATGGATGTAAAAGGCTAAAAATAATTGAGAGAAATCCATGAACAATAATTCAAGTATCCATGAACGTTTGTACTGATGTCCTTGAACATGGATGTAAAATGTTGAAAACAGTTGAAAGAAAAATTTCATGAACTGTCAACTAAGTATCCTTGAACGTTTTTATTGATGTCCTTGAACATGAATGTAAAAGGCTGAAAACAGTTGAGAGAAAAAATTCATGAACTATCATTTAAGTATCCTTGAACGTTTGTACTGATGTCCTTGAACATGGATGTAGAAGGCTGGAAATAGTTGAGAGAAAAAAAGCCATGAACAATAATTTAAGTATCCTTGAACGTTTATACTGATTTTCATGAACATAGATGTAAAATGTCGAAAACAGTTGAGAGAAAAATACCATGAACTATCATTCAAGTATCCCTGAACGTTTTTACTAGTGTCTTCCGTACAAACACGCGTTGAATTTCTTTCCTTCACTTTACGCGCGCGCGTTAGTAGCTGTTAGGTGGATGATTTTTAGTGGTTCTTAGTTCTCTCTTAGGGAGTGGTTCTCACCGGAACCGCATCCTATATATATATATATATTAGTGAGTGTGATTTTTATTTTACACGCAATGTATACTTAGGTTTGTGCCCAAGAGAACCAACTTCACCTAAATTTGTGTCATGTATTGGATTAGGCTAAGCATATGTATAATCTTAGTCTATAAATAATTCTTGGTATTGATTGTAATACGGTATCCAGATAATGAATAACAGTTACTCTACTCTTCTCTTTCTCTAACCCTCCTCTCTCTTCTTCCTTATTCTCTCTCAAAATCCTTTATAACTCTCCCTTTATCTTTTGTTTGGCTAAAGATTTATTAAAAAGGGAAAGAGATAGTAAAAGAGGATAGGAAAATGATAGAAAAAGAAAAGACATGTTTGACTAAAGGCTTATTAAAGAAGAAAAAGGATGGTAAAAGAGGGTAGGAAAATGATAGAAAAAGAAAAGACATGTTTGACTAAAGTCTTATTAAAGAAAAAAATGGATGGTAAAAGAGGGTAGGAAAATGATAGAAAAAAAAAGACAGAATTATAAATAAATATTATTTTGTTAGGGTGAAAAGAAAAATGTAGAATTTTAAAAATATTATTTGGAAAGTAGGGAAAAGTAAAAGAAAATGTGAGTTTGTAGAGTTTGATTTTTTATTTTATTTTTTAATATTGTTAAGAAATAGAAATTCCTCCAAATTCCACCCAAATAAAAGAGATTATTTTACCTCCAAATCTCTAATTTATTTTCTCTTCTTTTACCCCAAATTATTCTTAAATCTCTTTTAATAATTCAATCAAACAACATATATATTAATTTTCCAATCCTTTTCCATTCTCATTTTTCTTTCCCATCCTCATTTTCCACTTCAAATACTAACTTTCAAACAAAGGTTAACATTTGTCAAACTCTCACATGACAGCCTATCTCTTTTCTTAATCACCGTCATCGCAATTGGTACCAGAGCCAAATGATTCTTGCGCAATTTGATTTGTTTTCCCCCAATTTCCGACCTAATTCGACCGAGCTCGTGGACTTGGAAGTAGCCATGGCAGAATCTTCGTCCTTGACTCATGGAAGCTCCGATTAAAAGAATCGTATGAAGATTATTACAAGAAACTCAATGAGTCCGAAAAAATATTTTATGGGAATATCAATGAGATTCGAACCAAAATGGGAATGGCCCCAGCCGAAGTACCTTTCTATGGTCCCGTAGTATCTAAAGCCGATGAAATTGTAGTGCGATCGGTCGATGGGGAAGAAATCGTTAACGGGTTCAATCTTTGTGGCTCGGTTGCTTATCAATACAAGAGCAATCCCTTTCAGCAAACTAGGAATTATCAACCGCGGCCTGAATCCTTGCAAAAGAAGCCATCATCAATAGACTCAACACTGTTATCCTCAAATCTTGAAAAACAAGATGGCGAGGTGCTGTCTTTATCTGAAGTTTCTGGAACTCTGTTGAATTGGAGAGCTGACTCTGTAAGACAAGGTCGACATGAGGTCGTAACTAAAGAGGCGTCGACTTTGGGTTCTGGAAAAAGAAGCTTCGCGGATGGATTTCAGGAAGTGAGGGACTCTACCAAGAAACTGCTTCAAGCCTTCCAACAAATCAGGGCTGATTTCCAAGAGTGGCGTGAAGAGGTTGAAGCTTCGACCCAAGTAATCGTCCCAAGCAAGGTTACCCAGGTGGGTGATGGGTTGTTTTTGGATGCACACAACCTGCTCGAGGAAATGCCAATTGGAGATGGGTCAGCGAAACTGCAAGAAATGGGCGATTTTGAGTAACTTTCCTTCCCTTGCTAGAAGTCTCAGACTGTGAATATGAGAATATGAGTGAATGGGTTGTTGATCCAGTTGAACCGATTGGATTTAGTTGGGGTGATGTTTATCTTGCTTCAACTGATTTTTTTTGGAATTGTTAGTGCACACAAGGTGTTTGACGAATTGCCAAAGAGAAAAACTGAGGTAAATAGCATGAATTTAAGCTCTATTGTGGTCTATTTGGGGATCAAGATCATGGTAGATGGTTCTTGTTTGATTGTGGTTGACAACATGGGTTTAGTATTCAATCCCGGAGGTGTTGTCGATCATAGGAGATCTCGTTTTGATTCCTCTTATGCAGCGGGATTGATCCATATATGGAGTGAATTAGTATGTGCTGAAAGTTTGCTCAAATAATTGTGGTATGTGCTGCTGAATTCTTTGATTAAAATTGTGATGACCGTTGTGAAGTTTGTTGCTGGCATTTTGCAAGACTGCTTGAGGGGCACATTTTGTTCAGCATATGCTTCCTATGCAATCAATTTGAGCAAATTTACAAGTTGGGTTAGATGGCCTCGTATCATGTTGCTCGTAGGTGTAGAGAGCAATTATATCATGGGCCTCTCATCTCATTAGTGCACCTTAAGCTGTTGGTTTGTGCTCCATCATTGTTGTTAATTGTTGCAATTTTTTTTTTGCTTCAGTTGGGTTGCTTCACCCATAGTGATTACTAATGCTTTTAATTTGTAAGCCTCGAGGACAAGGCTTTGTAAGGGGGAGTAATGTCATGTATTGGATTAGGCTAAGTATATGTATAATCTTAGTCTATAAATAGTTCTTCGTATTGATTGTAATAGGGTATCCAGATAATGAATAACAATTACTCTACTCTTCTCTTTCTCTAACCCTTCTCTCTCTTCTTCCTTATTCTCTCTCAAAACCCTTTCTAACTCTCCCTTTAGCTTCTCTCAAGCTCTCCCGTGACAGCCTATCTCTTTTCTTAGTCACGGTCATGACAATTTCCAATACATCCAAACAAATTTCGAGTTTTCCTTATTATTTACACATGATAACAAACATGTAAAAGGAACCTAGTGTTGTTTTGGGCACTAGTTTTAGTTTGATTATGCGAATCTGACCTAAGCTGACAGTAAAAAGCTAGCTTGAGTTGGGGCGGGTTCGGGGTGTAAGGTGGAGAGTAGTATCCCCGTCCCCATCCCCGTTTAGAAAAGCATTCCCCGTCCCCATCCCCACGTGGGGAGCTAAATTTGTCCCTGTCCCCACCAAATCCCTGTCCCCGTCGCCCATCGGGTATTTCCCATCCCCATGATTTTTTCTCAATTAACATTTGTTTTCGGTCTTTCCATGAAAGTTCATTCGATTTCTCCAACAATAGTGAAACAAGTTCCTTATAAATACACCTATTTAATCCCCATGAAATTTTTCTTACTCGTTTTCCGGTTATATATGATTCTTCAGTTAATCCATATTGTCAAACAAAATACAATAATATAATAAGTGAGTTGAATTCAATTAAAAACAAGTCCCGAAAATTTCATAATACATGTGTACCGCAAGCTCCCGACTTCATTCATGAAAATTTCCCATGAGAAATCTCATCGAGTTTCCAAATAGGAATATTCAATGGGTAATCCCGTGAAAAAACTCAATGGGTGATATTCGTGGGGATCCCCGGCGGGGATGGGGACGGGACGGGGAGTGGGGTGGGAGGCTCTATCCCCCGTCCCCATCCCCACGTGGGGATGTGTTTACTGAAGCAACAATATTTTCAAACTCCAAACAACAGAATTATGAACATCATTAGTCCAGGAAATTACTGAAGCAACGATATTTTCAAACTCCAAACAACAGAATTGTGAACAAAAATTTGATTAGAAATGCTTTAATCAGTAGGTGAAAATGCACATGTTATACAACTCTACCAAGTTCCAAGTGATTCATTCAATCCATATTACATGTGAAATGGCAGTATGAAACGGCGAGTTCATCCTTTAGTACCATGCAGTGCCACTTTGATCTGAATGTGACGTCCAATAGATAAGGCCGCTACAGGAAAAGAGAATAATATATAAATGTCTTGACACAGAACATAGAAGAGATCGGTATATGCTTACCAGCCAAAACATAGATCCTTCAACAATACAGCAGAACAGAAAATAACGAATTCATTTGTTCAGTATGATCAACCACGTACAATCTAGTAGATGCATCATCAAAATTAGTTTTGTTCAAGTAGATGTTTTGTTGCCAACAGCAGATTGCTATATGAACTATTCACTGTTGGACCTAGCATTTATGTTCCCCTTGCTTGGTTGAGGTAACATACAAAAGTGATCGTGCTAAAAAAACACCCTTTTCTTGTAGACAGCTATATGCAGTTATGCGCACACAAGACGTGAATGGGTGAAATAAGCAAAGAGGTACATGCAATGATCTATTCAGATTTTGGTCACATATAAAAGTTCATGTCCATGCACACGGATAAAGAGACGTGACATAACACAGATGGCAGATGACATTGACAGGAAATAAGCAAAGAGGTACATGCAATGGGTGAAATAAGCAAAGACGTGAATGGGTGAAATAAGCAAAGAGGTACATGCAATGACATTGACAGGAAAGGATACAAATGAAAGTTCATGTCCATGCACAGATGGCAGATGCACACAATGCCAAACACCTTTTTCTTACACTCCTTATCATCAGTATTTAAGCTGCTCCTAACTCACGATCCTTGATGCAACCACCAGGTTAACTTTGAGGATTAAGTACTTGATGAAAAAATCCATAGGAGATCCAAATTTAATCAGATTTTGGTCACATATAAAATTCCAAACCAAAACCATAGACACACATGTTTGCAGTTTTATACAGCACACGGATAAAGAGACGTGACATAACACGAGTGTGAACTACAGACAGCAGAAATGAGGGAAAGAAATCCAAAATGAAATGTTACATATTATACATAAAGCATCTATACAGATTATGCCAAAACATTCAACCATTAATATATGCAGGAAGACACTAGAAGGCGAATAACTATGGTTACTATGAAAGATGTCAACCTACTTCTTTAGCAACAAAAGTTTGAGAATGTATCCAGTGAAGGAATTAGCATCTAGAAGGGTTATATCTGTCCATGCTAGTACAATAACACATTACCTGAATCTCCAGCAAAGTTAACTAAATATATCAGTATAGAATGTTTTATAGTTGAAAAGAACAAACCTGATTAACACAAACACGCATTGCAGGACGCCAGCAGTGCCTGTCCAAGCTGAAGGACCAGATGTCTCAAGAGCATCTTTAATCAATAGCCCTACCGAAGCTGCAAGAGACACGAAAGATACAACGTAGGCGAGAAAAAGCCAAAGCTTCAACCTGCAAGAGTTACAATCCCCACTATGAGCGGCATCACAGCAGTCAATAACTTGCGAGCAATCAAATTACAAGCAACAGTTCAATTGACTACACAAATATATACCTTATTATCCCTGATCAAAAATTTCCTGATCAAAATTTCCTACGAACTTTTGTCCAAACTCCAACGTGACAAACATCTGTATATACCTTATTATCCCTGATCAAAATTTCCTACTAACTTTAGTACAAGCTCCAACATCACAAGTATCAATGTCTACCTAATCCCTAAGTATGTGCTAGCATGATATAACAGGTCTCGTCCCAGATTAGCTAACCTTAATGCCCATCAGTTTTCAAGAAGACCATATAGTTATGTATTTTTTGGTGAAAAATCCAGCAACAAAGATCTGAAGCACCATGAAAAATAATACTGCAGACATAAAGAGAACAACTAGAAAAGGCTCACATCGAAAAATCAAAGATTGAGATCAGACATGATTATGAAACATTTAAAGGATAAAATGAGCCCAAGTACTGCAACAAGCACCAGTAAAGTGGGATTCAGGAAAGTTAGATTTTTATAAGAGAAAATAGTTACTTTGTACATGCTCGATCTATTCAGAAACAATTACATCCACCATTCCAATATTCCATCTCCAAGTCTGCACACCCGAAAGTATAAAACGAGAACCATTAAAACCCTAATAGAGTAATAGCAATAGGCTTTGCATCTCAATAAAAATGACGCTTCAATCGTGCTAATCAAACTTTCAATGGAGCACCTATGTATCCATTTGGATTGTTCACACTTCACATACATAGATTGACAAGATCAGAGATCAAACAGATTTTTAATAAGCCATAACAGAAACCAAAGGGAACATAAAAGGAACAGCGGAGTATATCAAGGAGCCAATCGACTGACCTCCATTCTCCTTCGTCGTAGGGAGAGTAGTCAATATCTTCTTTCCTCACGCAATTGAACATCAAAGCCGCCAGGGAAGCAAATATGCCTGGGAAAGCATCCAAAATTAATATCAGCTAACATAGAAGAAGAGATCGAAAGAGATGAGAAATCCAACTAGTCGGTTAAGATGAAGAAAGAGAGAGGACCTGGGAGATAGTGGACGAAAGAAACCTTGACAGAACTACAAACAACGGCGTCGACCCAAAACCACCACCCGGCGCCGAAAACGGCACCGGCGACGCCGGGACCGAAGATCGCCCACAGTTCTGATATATCCATTGCTCCGATAAATTCCAGTGTCCTGATCTTCTTCTTCTTCTGGTACTTTGTACAGCACGGCGCTGCCTATTTCCCCCCTTCTGCCTCTTGTGAGTTGTAACCTTTTCCCTATCTCTCGAGTCTTCCCCCATCATGATATCTTTCAATTATTCGACTAGTGTAGTAAACGTTTATTTTTTTTATAATAAAAAAAGTATATAAAAATTATATATTTAATTGATATAGAAATATATAGGTAGTGATTATTATAAAAATAGATGAATGCTAATGTAAAAAATGACTAATTGAATACAAAATATTGAAGAGATTAACAAAATACATTATTGAAAGAGAGGCGAAACTCTCCATGACTTTGATAATAGTAAAATTGGCTAAGTAGTTTTGAAATGTGGATAGTCGCATCCCTAACATCTATACTAATAAAACGATAAAGCATAATCAAAATATTTATCTAATACATGAAAATGAAACCCTAAACATAAAATCTCGTAAGATGCTCAAAATTGCTACAAATTATGTATACTGCATTGGTAGTAGTATTAGATCTTTTTTTGTTTTTGTCCCATATCAAAATCTTCAAACCTTTCTTGTTAGTAACTATTGATGATGTAACAAAAAACTGACCATGAGTGATGCAACATAAAACTGATCATAAGTGAAAACAGGACGTGAAAGATACAAACCGACATTTGTAAGAGATTGGCCCTGGCTATTGTTTATCGTCATAGCAAAACAGACACTCAAGAGAAATTGTCTTCATTGAAACTTGAACGGGTATGAAGTGTCTGACGGTGACATAATCATGTGAGGATTCAAAACTGTATGTCTAATATTGTAGTTAAAATAATTCTTCCTTGTATGACATGACTGCCGAGTTGCGTGGTTATCAATCTTGTCTCATTGCATAAACTTGAAGACTGATCAATATTTCAAAGCAGCATAATAGAGACCTTAACCTTAGTTTTTAATACATGATTTGGGACACTAAAACATCTAATATTAGTCAGAAGTATAAACATTTGCATCATTGTCTACAATAAAACTTGTCTTGCAAAGGCTATCCGAACTGTATCGACTTTCTCATTACCTGGTAACAAAGACAATATATAGTTATTAATTTTATCTACCTCTTCATGTGTTGGTGTAAGAATTGCTCGTTCTTCAAAGTATTTTGGAGACAATTAATTGTCCAAAAGAGAGAGATAAACAAACTTAATAATTGCTGGAATCATATCTAAGTCATAATCTTTCACCAATAGTTCATAAAAAAATTGTATTTGTGCTTTTCCATCTTGTCACCACCTACAGTACCATCTCTGATGATTAATATTCTTTCAAAAAATCATTTGCTTCTTGGATATCATAATCAGATGTACCTTGTTGAATCATCATGTTTCTTGTCAAATTAAGAATTTTGCAATATTCCCACAAATAAGAGGATTTAATGGTGGCAAAAATAATATCTTGCTTGCTTCCTTTTGTGATAACGGGTAGGATATGCCTAAAGTCTTCACTGAATACTACGACTTTCCCTCCAAAATGTTGTACTAAACCAAGGGGATTTGTAGCCCATAGAATATATTTTAAAGTCATGTCTAATGCTTCAAAATAGAATCTATTCGTCATCGGAGCTCATCCCATATAATAAGTTTGGCAGCACAAATCAGTTTAGATAGTTTTGTACTTGAACTTAAGTTGTAAAGTTAACAAAACCCTAACTTGTGAAGATGATCAAACTATATTAACTACGACCAATAAGTACTTTATAAAATAATATTAATAATGATAAATTATATTTAACAAATACGTTGTGAAGATTAGGCCCATATGAAATTTGGTTTACAATTATGTTAAAGTGGGTTATTTATTTTATAGAGTTGTCGTTTGAAAATAAAAATACATTATGAAAGAGCATATATATATATATCATAATATAATACATATATAAACAATGCAATTGATAAATACAACATACTATATGCTCTTTACTTCGTATAAATTGGATTTAAATGACTTTCAATAGACTCTACGAAATACATTAGTTATGAAAATTGGTAAGTAAACTACTATAACATAAACACTGGATTTATCTTAATCGACTTCGAGAGAATCTCTTCAATAATATTTTATCATATTCTTGATAAAAATCTACGGTTTCAAGCAATTTGTGGACTTAATCATATAAATATTGTATAGCTTCAATCTATAGAAAATTTGTAGAGAAGATTTGTAAAAATAATATGTGTTTTAAGATGATATAGCAAGATTAGTTGATATATATTTACTCACACCATCAAATAAGATATATGAAAAATAGACTTTTCTATCTATTCAAGATTAGTTAGGAAAATAAAGGGTTAAAAACTCCCTACGCATATAAATTGAGATTCTATAATAAAAACTTATCTTATTGATTGTGATTACTTACTATAATCAAAACTTATCTTATCCTATACATGAAAAATAATTTTTTTATTTTTTTCGTATCTTTTTAGAACTTTTTGCAGCTCTTTTAGTTGATAATCTTTTTTTATTTTTTTCCTAATAGTTGGATGATGTAGTGGATGATGGTTAGATGAGTGATGACATATATGCAAATCAAACGTGGTGACGACACATAAGGTTTTGGTTTAGTAGATTACACTCCACGCTTTGAACGACTTAAAAAAAGAAGATTATGCATACCGATAATATGTTTCATAAACTATATTGACATGGTCATAAACCCTTATACTTATAGCACGTTTTCACCTTTGTTTTGTATAAAGTTTACTTTTAGCGACTCTAACTTCCGGATCCTATTCTTATCTTTCCGGAATGTTAGAATACATTCATATAAACATATTTTCATGGTAACTAAATTGAAATATTATCCATTGCATATTTTCAAATGTAGTTGATAATCCCTCATTAAACTACTTTTTGGTGGTGCCTAAAATTTTATGCCTTTATTATTTAGTATTTTTAATTATGGAAATATAATAATATATATAAACTATATGCTTTTGATTGAGATGTTTAATTTTGGAAATAAAATAATCTTATATATAATTATTATATTAAATTTTGAAAGAAAAAAAGATTTTTGAAGATCGTTATTATTTCATGTTTAGTTTAGGAAATATGAGAATCTGATATATATTTATTATATTAAATTAAAAAAATGAAAATTTGAGAAAATATCATGTGACAGAAATAATAGGAGGATGTCATGTGGTATAACGATGAGATGAGCTTAATAGGGGGATGCCATGTGGCATAGAGGAGTTTTGGTTTATTAGATAAATATTAGATTTTTAGTTTGTAATTAAATATATCAAAACAAAGTGAAAAAAATGAGAGAATGACACATGACAAATGAAGGTGATTTGATTAGGGAGAGTCATGTGATTTAGTTAGGTTTTAGTTTAATGTATACGTAGTAGATTGTTGTATAAGTTTTATATTGGTAATCTTTGTTAATGATTTGTGTGATTCTTTTGTGCGTAAATTTGAAAGTGATTAGTTTATTTATGTGATTGATTTATATCAAAATTAGGAAATTGTATGTAAATTAGGAAGTGATTATTTTAATTTATTTGTATCTAAATTAGGAATTAGTTAAGGTGTAAGATATAGTTTTTTCTATATAAATTTAGATTTACAAAAAAATGAAATTCTAAAAAAATAGCATGTGATATTTTTATTGTGAGGGTGCAATGTGGCATATTGTAGTTTTGTTTTAGTAGACATATAGTAGATTATTTATAATATAATACTTTGACAAAAAAATGTAATTGTATTTTATGATTATATCTATTAAATAAATTAGATATATATTTCTACGCGTCCTTTCCCAAACCACGACCATATAAAATAGATACAATAAATAAGACTTTTCAAAAATAGGTTTATGAAATTAATGTTAGTACACTTATAGCTCAATATTGAAAACTACCTTTAATAATTTATTTCCGTACTAAACTAATAATTAGAAATTTAACATTACTAAGTAATAATTTATATCTTATTTCATTTAAGTATAGAGTATGTAATAATGTATCCTTACAGAACATTTATTTCTAAGATTTTGTTTACTCAATTGAAGTAGATAAAATATTACATAATTAAAATGCTAATTAATCTGTAATTAGCTAGTAGTATAGTAATACAAAAACCAAATATAAACACGTGCACTATATAATCCTCTGAGTCCTCCTCCATATTCTTATGTCATTGATTTGTAAGCAAATCCGCAGGTTCAGTTTTTGGAAACAAATTATTTGTTTGGTACGGATTTATATTGCACTATAGGTTTATTTGATATTTTGTGGTCCATTTTAAATAGAATTAATGTTAAAAATATTGCAAATTTATTTTCATAAATCCATATAAACATCACGTGATTATGGAGTTGATCATAGATGAAGGGAGTTGATATATAGCAAAGTAATAAATGCGATCAAAATGTAAACAAAAACATCGTAACTAAGCTAGATTAAATATATAGAGAAATTTGAAAAATATTGCCTACAAAATTTGGGAACAAAATACTACTCCCTCCGATTGAATTTGATGGTTTTTGCATTTCATTTTTTTACCAAATTATTTGTCATTTCAACCCCTCTTAATTACTATTTTCATTTTCCGATATCTAAACCAGTTGTTGTGTAGTACTCTTATTTAATTAATGAGGAAAAAATATGTGTACGCGTCTGATCTGATATCTTTCAAATTGAATTTAATGCAAATTTAAGTGCATCTGAATTTATTGCTTAATGGATGCGTTTATAGAAATAATAAATTGCTTTTTAATTTGTGTGTAATTGGATAAAACGTCAATTGACTATTGAGTAACAAAATCAAAAGTCTAAAAAGGCAAATTAAAAAAGATTTTTTGTGGTCTATTTTGGAAAGAATTAATGTTAAGAATATTGTAGATTTATTTTCGTATAGTGCATAAACAAATATTACAGAATATTATATGGTCAATATTGGAAAAAGATAATCAAATATTACATAATATTTTGTTGTATATTTTGGAAAGATTTTATTGTAAATAATATTCGTATGGCAAATGTAAGATTCTATTACTGCAGATTTTTTTTAAAAAAAATCTAAAAAAACACAGGCTGTCACGTGTCCAATTAAATACTGTGACGCCACGTGACAGCGTAAAATTCAAGCTCATTCTGGTGGCGCCATGTGGCGTAATGGCTATTCTGCTTTAGTATATACATAGTAGATTGTTCATTTTATTTTTTGTTTTCTTGTAATTTGTATGCTTTTGGAAGACCCAAAAAAAAACTAAAGACCCTCTCAGTCGGATATCCATTTTATTCCCCATCTCATTCTTTTAATGGAGCCAAGTGTAAGTTTTTTTTTAGCCAAAATTTTAAAAACCAATTAAGACCTTAATTTAGATACATTCCACCGCCAGATTTCCTTCTATATAAGTGCTTGCATTTTTCTTATTTATTTTTATTTAAATCGGGCCCAATAATGAAGGAAGCTACCTATCATCACATCCTTTTAACCATTTGTAACACCTTTGTATGTATTAATTTATAATATTGCCCATTAACATTTACATAATTACATTATTGATTTGAAGCACTAATTTTTAATTTAGGTTGGATTTGTTTTCTCTTCTTCCTCCCCAGTGTCTAATGTCCATCGCTCTTGCTTTTGTATCTTCGCTAGACTCCAATCTTCACAAGCATCATCAATAAGTTTGTGTATCCACAATTTAGAGAAGAATTAATTACATGTATAAAATTAATCATAAGTTTTAATCCCCTTTTTGTTGGACCATCAAAACCTTCCATTCATTTATTCAATTGATTAACCAAAGCAAATGCAATATATGGAGTCTTATCAATTTAATTACCGATCCTCCTCAGAATTGCAAAAATTTTCATAACTAACTATTTGAAGATTTAATCAACTAAGTACAACAGGTATGCTACACTTCAATGCATCTATGAGCTATGACGATAGAAGATTTGTTGTGGGTATGACAATATGTAAAGTGGTGATTGACTTATGGGGCTTAAACTGTTTTCTTTAACGCTACAAAATTGATAGAAATTAAAATTGGACTGTATTTTGCACACGTTTTTCCTTATATTTAAGAAGGGGTATTAATGTCATGATATACAATAGTGCGTTGTGATTTCGAATATAATGTGATAATAGACAATCATGATAATGAATTATCATTTTTAATTGGTAATTTAGGAAGTTTCTAAATGGTGATCTTCATAGATAAAGAAAAAAGAAGATAACTCTTACTAAAAAAAAGAAAAAAGAAAAGATAAAGAATAACAATAAAGGAAACACAATATGAGGTGATGTGAATCGTTCCATATACATAGCATGTAAGCCACTAAATTTTATTTTATTTTAGTTTTTTTACATAACTCCCGAAAAAATATGAGCGCGACACGTGGCAAATTGAATATAGAGACGCCATGTGGCAGCATAAATTTTGGTTTATTGTGGGGGTGCCACGTGGCGCAATCATTATTCTGCTTTAGTAATTATATAGTAGATTACTCTGTACGAGATTTATTTATTTAAAAAACTAGTATCTTAAAATTATATATTTAATTAATATAGAACTGTTATAAAAGTAGATGAATAATAATATAAAAAAACTAATTGAATAAAAAATATTAAAAAAATTGATAAAATATTATCGAAAAAGATACAAAACTATCCATAAACTTTATATATAATAAAAATTTGCTAATTAATTCTGAAGTAGGGATAGCCATATCGCTAAACCCGAGCAAACGCAGGCCAACCCGCCCGTCTGCCCGGTCCGTCCGACATAAATGGGCGGATATGATTATTATATTTAGCCTGACCCGCTCGGCCCGCCCATTTATATGGGCGGGATACGATCACTAATAATATTCCATTTAGCTCGGATAGCCCGTCCGGAAGCCCAAATTAATTTTTTAAAATAAATAAATTCTTATATATAATAAAATTCATATAAAATGAATATTTATTTATATTGTAAACAACCTAATATTTATACCCACAAGACACTTAAAATTGGCGATGTTGGTTATGACGAGTTTTATGACAAAGAAGATTCAACTAAGGTGTGATTGTGTGATGTATGCACTACGCTGGAGGCAACAAAAAGAAACAACCAACTCCATTTTCTTTTGAAATTTGCTTAATTGTGTAATGTTGTGTTATTTTGTGGGAAATTTGTTATGACAAGTTTGTAACAATAACTATGTTTACCGTTTGTAATAAAAAGATACTTTTTATGGATACTAGAAATCAAAGTTCGTGCTTCACACGAGCCTTTTGTGTATATTGTTTGATATGTATTTAATGTAATATCTAAATATTTTAGGTATAAAATGCTATGATTATACAAAGTATAATTTTATTTATTTTTTAGGTCAGAAGTTCAATTTAAATTTTGAATTAAGGCGGTAGTTGTTTTTTGTAGGGATGTATTTTTTTTCCTATGAAAATATTGGGGGAATATTTTAGAAATGTCTATCTAATTATATGTTGTGCTTGAACTGAAGTATTTGTAAGAAACTTCCTACAACAACTCTCATTTTATGCTCTACTACCCTCCACATTTCTAACTTTTGCCTTTATCTTACAAATATATTGTCTTTTAATAATGTTTTTTGTTATGCTTTAGTTATTAATATTTATTAATATATTGTTTTATTTTTTTGGTCTGGAATATATATCGTTTTATTGATCACATTGACTTTACATATTCCTAGACAAATATCATTTTAATAAAAATATATTAGTCATTACTTCCTATTCTTATAAGTAATAGAAATAATTGATGACTCTGCATATTCTTAAACCTTGTTATATTTTATATAAAAGTACATTAGTTATTTATTGGTACATGCTTACTCTTCTTAGCGAAATTATAATTCATAACTTCTTCCTTGTACATTTCATATGTGAGAGTGAGTATATGTCAATTATTTCAACTTCCATTCTTGATTAATTTCTCTAGACCAAGAAAAATGAGGCCAAATTTAGTATATATACATGATGAGTGTAAAATGAATATGTATAAAATAGAACAAAAAAAATCATCCTTAACCAAAATAACAGTACACCTACCTAAATCGATTAGTACAAAAAAGGAACTAAAAATACAAACCTAGTTGAATTTATGCTATCAAAAGTTGAAGGGTTTACATCGTCCATAAAATAGTTTGCTTTATGATCTGTTCACATAAACAGTGTGTTCCTTAATTAAAAATGTATGTGTAGAGACTGCCTTATTATTTTGAAAGAAGAAAGTGTATCTAAAAATGTGAATTTAAATTGCTTTCCTTTCAGTCACTAATATACTTGTCCAAATGATTCTATATGTTGAGTATAACACATTTGCATGTCCTCATAATGTTGAAAACATTATGAGATTATTAAACACTACTCCATGTTGAAAACAAAATATAAAAATAAACACAATATAACTAAATTACATAGAAAATTTTACGTTATTGTACATGATTTAATGTTTTATGCATTGCGTCAACTTGCTTTATTTCGTGCAGCCCCTGTATAAGTAGAGGACATAATTTTCATCAATTTATATTAACAATTACAATGTGTTGATCTAAATACAGATAAATTTGTTACCTTATTTTGCGTGATGAAGCTTTCTAAAAGCTTCCTTAAACAAAATATTCCTTGTGTGTTTAAAGCAATTTTGATCCCCTTCAAACAAAAAACATTTATATTAATAATTATAATGATTTGATCTAAATAAAGATAATGAGTTGATCTAAATACAGAGAAATTTGTTACCTTATTGTGCGTGGTAAACTTGTTGAAAGCTTCCTTAAATACAATTTTTCTTGTGTGTTTAAGATAATTTTGACCCCGTTCAGCCAAAATATTTTGAAACTTTGTGGATCTGTCACTCTAGAGATGACAACATAAAGTTGTCTATAACTTTCAGTTATTTATTGAATTAGTGAAAAAATTAAACCAAATATATCCTTGCTTTGTTTATGTACCATGTTATCGGATAGAATGAAGCATGTGATGATGTGTGTAATTGATCTTGTCGAAGGCATCCCACTTGCGACAAACATGTCGGAGTTAAACCCTTCGGTTAGTTGGTTTAGTGGTATATAGTTTCTTTCATGATTGTTATTTGTGTGTGAAGGATGGAGCAGCGAAGCGAAGAGTAGTGGGGTGGCAATATAGATCTATGCTCTAGTAAAACAACCTCTTATGGTGAAACGGGTGAATGATTCTAGTGCGTTGGATGTTGATGAGATTAACGGATAAGATTTAATGGAG
This sequence comes from Rheum nobile, assembly GCA_027886185.1. Classification (NCBI taxonomy): domain Eukaryota; kingdom Viridiplantae; phylum Streptophyta; class Magnoliopsida; order Caryophyllales; family Polygonaceae; genus Rheum; species Rheum nobile. The sequence continues at coordinate 50,399 of WOAB01000364.1, read as the reverse complement.
GGAGGTACAAAATAATTTAAATAGAATGCACACACTAGATTACCTAATTTTATGAGATTTGTTTTTCCCAATTTACTCTCTCTCTCTTCAATCCACTGATTCAATTTCCCATTAAATCGTATCTCCCTTTCTCCTTCCAAAAACCGTTCATCGTCTCCCTCAATGCTCTCTCTCAAAAATCGTTCATCGTCCTCGCTCTAGCAAGCCTCCCTCACCGGCATACAACGTGAATGGTGGCCAAGGCTCGCCGACGGCGCTTCTGCTCTAAGGTGGACTACGAAGCGTTGCGGACTTGCGGCTGTTCTTTCCGGTGGCTGTTACTCGTTCGACGTTGACCAGGTAACTTCTCTTTCAATCTTCATCTCCGACCTCCGATTACCGATTATTGTTGTTCATCCTCATCCGATTCTTATTCCGTGTTGAAGCCCTAATTATTATAATCTCGCATTGCTGTCCATAATTTTCGTGATTGAATATATCATGTATAACTGTCTGAGAATTTAGGATTCTACGCAAAAAAAATAATTAAGGTTTTTATTGTTCAAACACCGACTTCGTTGTGGTGTGCCTAGAAGACTGATTATTTGACTAATGCCGCATAGAGTTTGAATGGTAGCAACTAAGCAAGAATTCTGATTATTATCTTTTTTGTTTTTGTTTGAATGTCTATTGTCTTGACTACTGTATTAGCAGTAACATCAAAATTTGTTACCCCCTCCCTGTCTATGCTGAATTATAATTAAGTTGGTCGATCAGTTGTGGAGTTAACCCACAACAATATAATTAATTGAGGGTGTCTTTGTTGTACTACTCCTTCTTGCCGGCTGCTTTTGACTTCGTTACTTTGGCTGCTTTTGACTTCGTTACTTTGGGTAATTACTAATTACTAATTGGATATGTTACTTTTATTCAATTTGCTTATTTTGTGATTTTGTTGATTTTATTGGTTTAATTTACTAATTTTGTTGATTTTACTTTGCTGATTTTATTGGTTTAATTTGCTGATTTTGTGATTCACTCAAATCTTCTAATTTGGGTAGTCAATAGTTTATTCATCTTGTTTTGTAATTTGGGTAGTCAATATATAATTCTGTGATTATGGATTACGTTTTTGGACGTGAATGTGATATTCAATTGTATGGTGATATGCATTTTCCATCCAGTGATATGCAGAATATACTTATATGATATGCAATTTGTAAACATTACTATTCACGCGTAAAAACTTTGTATTACTGTTCACCTATGTTCCGCTTTACTGCTTTCTTCCTACGCCTTTCCTTACTTTAGATTACCTGGGTACATTTGGTATCAGAGCCACTAGGCAACATTTCGCCCCGGTTGTAGTATTATAGTTACTTACGCCTTCAGTTACTGTTTACCAAGGTCGAACTTTTTACTGTTACTAGACCGTGCGTGTTTGGTTTTAGTCGTAAGTCCGTTGGTAAGCCCGCTTGACGAGGTAGTCCCAGGGTGTTCCAGGCCGATGGTCCCACGCCATTTAGTAACAATAAAACATACGATTAAGATAAATAGTTCCTGAAACGTAACTAATTATGGCCCTACAATTTAGGCGGATGCTGCATAGAGGTTCTAGTTCATCTAGCACCCCAGTCGTCCATAGTAATGAAAATCTGTATGAAGAAAATAATAATGATTGGAACATACCACAACAGTCTATACAATCTATTTACAGAATAGGATGGACAGACTTTAAAACAGCCTTTAGTGTTAAAAGTCATGAAGAAACACTCAGTTTAGACAAACTGACTCTTCATTCTTTATCTCCTATAAACTTTTTCACAAAAACAGTTTTCACAATAGATAAAGATTATCTAAGAAGAGACTTTGATTCCATTGAAAACAGTATCAAGAAAGATTGGTTCATGAAAATAGACAAAATAGTCAGAGATAAAATAAGAGAATTATGGTACTCTGATATGGAAAAATATAGGATCAACATCTTGTTCTTCATATGGTTTCCTAATTACCTTAAGATTCAGGGAATAGAAAACCCTTTAGAACAAAAGTCCATAGAAATCCAAAATAAGTTAACTAAGATTTGGAACCTTTTACCTTCAGGATCTACACAAAGTGTTCATCCGCGTTTACTAGAAATTATTACTAAAAATGAAGATATTCCTACTAAGACCCTTAAGAATCCTAGGGTCATTATTTCTAACAACAGTCTTGCAACTTTTAAAGATGTTAAGAATATACAAGATCAAGTCATTACTGAAACTTTCAAAATTAATCAGGACAAATCTAGACCTCATTTTCAAATTCAGAAAATAGAAAATAAAATTCTTAAATACACCTCTTTAAACCCTTCTCTCAGTGTCTTAAAATTAATTAATTGTAAAAGAAGAACCATGTCCTTAAACTATGTTGAAGGACGTAATAATAAAACCAATACTGATCCTAGTAATTGTCCTGAAAATGCGAAGAAGAAATATGACCCTCCTGATAAGAAAAAATTAGATAACTCCTCTAAGACCTTTTACTTAGACGAGTTTGAACCTCCTTTTTATAAAAATAAACAAAATCCTAATCCAAAAAAAAGGTATGATAAATCTAATTACCCACCTATAAGAAGATATCAATCTAGGAAAATGGATAATTGGATCAAAAGAATCAAAAGAATTTGTCGTAATAACAGTACTCTAAAAAATAGACCTACAAAAGTCCTTTTGAAAGACTCTAAGGAAGATATTCATGCCCTCAATTCTTCAAACTCAGATGATTCAGGTACAACCCAATTCTGTAATATCATCACCAAAAGTAATGATAAAGAGACCCTCGCTGAACTTATCAATAAAAATTCCCCTGCTAAAACACTCTCCTCCATCACTATAAAAGATCTGCAAACTGAAGTTAATAGACTCAAAAAAGACATTGAAACCCTTAACAATAATTCCAAGTTACAACAAGAAGATAATAAAACTCTCTTTACTAAACAGACCCTTATCTCTTCTATAAACAAGATCAACGTTCAGAAATGGTATGTTAATATTACCATAAAAATAAAAGACTTCGTCCTTTCTACTGTCGCCCTAATAGACAGCGGAGCAGATCTAAACTGTATTAGTGAAGGTCTAATTCCTTCAAAATATTACCATAAAAGTCATGAAAAGATCCTTGATGCTAGCGGTAGTAGAATGAACCTTAGCTACAAGATCCCTAGAGCTTCTGTTTGTAATGATAAGTATTGTTTTAACAATTCCTTCATATTAATAAAAGACTTAAACCAGGACATAATCCTTGGAACACCCTTCCTAACACAAATTTACCCTTTTACAGTAGATGTTTATGGCATACATACTGTTGTTATAGGTAAAAAATTAAATTTTGAGTTCATTTCTCCGGTCATACATAAAAACATATCTACTATACAGTCCTCTTCCGTAAACAGGAGCATGAATCTTATAACTAAGAAAAGATCCTTCATCCATTCCCTTGTTATGGAAATAGCATACCTTAAAATAGAAGAAAAACTTAAAAACCCTAGTTTACAAAAACAGATTCTCATCCTGGAAGAATCATTCAAAAAACGTGTATGCTCTGAATCTCCCACAGCCTTCTGGGACAGAAAGAAGCATCAGGTGTCTCTCCCCTATGAAAAAGATTTCAAAGAAATAGACATTCCCACCAAAGCTAGACCCATCCAAATGAACCAAGAACTCCTACAGTTCTGCAAACAAGAAATAGACTCCCTTCTAAAGAAACAACTCATAAGACCCTCCAAGTCCCCCTGGAGTTGTGCAGCTTTCTATGTTAATAAGCAAGCCGAAAAAGAAAGAGGAGTCCCCAGACTTGTGATTAACTACAAACCTTTGAATAAAGCTTTACAATGGATTAGATACCCCATTCCTAATAAAAGAGATCTCCTCAATAGACTTTCTGATTCTAAGATCTACTCTAAATTTGATATGAAAAGCGGTTTCTGGCAAATCCAAATAGAAAATAGAGACAGGTATAAAACAGCCTTCACAGTTCCTTTTGGACATTATGAATGGAACGTTATGCCTTTTGGCTTAAAAAATGCTCCTTCAGAATTCCAAAAAATCATGAATGATATCTTCAACCCTTACTCTAGTTTCACTATAGTCTATATTGACGATGTTCTAGTCTTTTCTAATAGCATAGAAGAACATTTCAAACACCTTAATACTTTTTTATATATAATAGAGAAAAATGGGCTGGCTGTCTCGGCCTCAAAAATAAAATTATTCCAAACACAGATAAGGTTCTTGGGTCATAACATCTTCAACCAAACTTTCAAACCTATAAACAGAAGCATAGAGTTTACTAACAAATTCCCTGATGAAATAAAAGACAAAAACCAACTACAAAGGTTCCTTGGATGTTTAAATTATATCTCTGATTTCTTCCCTAACCTCAGACAAATCTGTGCCCCTCTGTTTCAAAGACTCAGGAAAAATCCACCTCCTTGGACTACTGAGCATACCAAGGTTATCCAACTTCTCAAAGAAAAAGTTAAAACTTTACCTTGTGCTAGTATTCCTCACCCCTCTGCTTTTATGATAGTTGAAACGGACGCCTCAGAATTAGGCTTCGGCGGAATTCTCAAACAAAGATTACCTAACCAAACTAAAGAAACCCTTGTTAGATACTACTCTGGTGTTTGGTCTGGACCACAAAAGAACTATAGTACTGTAAAAAAAGAAGTCCTATCTATTGTCTCTTGTATCTCTAAATTCCAAGATGATTTATATAACAAAGATTTCCTCCTCCGTGTTGACTGCCAATCAGCAAAAGAAATCTTGCAAAAAGATGTTCAAAATCTTGTTTCAAAACAGATTTTTGCTAGATGGCAAGCTATTGTTTCAGTTTTTGACTTCAAAATAGAATTTATAAAAGGAAAAAACAACTCTTTACCAGACTTTCTCACAAGAGAATTCTTACAGGGGAAAACCACAGAGACATAAGATTTCTGTCCATGAGAGATCATTACAAAAGATGCAAAGCACGTCTTGAACAAAGCCTCTGGATACCACCTATAAGAGAAACACTGGAGCTTTACGAAGATCCTTCACTTCGCCAGTTTCTGCAAAAACTCGAAAAGAAAGTCAAAGAAAGGCTTACCTTCCTTTAAAAGACCGCCTCAGGAATGGATCCTAAAGACAGAAAACAGACTCCCCAGGACTACATCAGTCCATCTTCCTCTTCCTCTTTGGTCCCGATGCATAATAGATTCCAAGCTCTCTCAAACTTCCCAGCTCTCCCCTACAACCAAGCCCTTGGGGCACCAAAGACTCCTGTCAAAATAGATCCCAAAAGGGACAGTTCTTTCTTCCAATATTTCCTTAAACCACATCCTATTACTTCAGTCTACCTCACACCAGAACATTCTCCCATCTCAAAAGACCAGCTGGAATTTTACACAAAAAGACTCTTTCCTCCTACCCTTCATTGGTTCTCAGATACCCCCTCAAAGACCCAAAAATTCTATGAATTCATCCTAGTTGACTCTGGCTCGGCAGAAATATCTCACACCATGTGTACAATAGACCCCTCACGCATCTCCTTCTCAAAATGCAAGATACTCAATGTCTTGGTCTCCTCTGACTGGACTGACCCCTGGACCCTAAAGTCCTTCTCCCTTCCAAATGCCATTCCTAATCTCCCAGGGTATTCTTACCAAGACTACAAAGATGCGTGGGAAAGAACCTTCCTACTTAGGCCTTTTAATCATTCATGGTTCTTCTTTTTTGACAAACACTGCCCCCAAGGTTTCCCAATTTGGTTCTATGAGTGGTGGATTACTTATGGAGCCTCAGAGAAAATTTACCCAGAAAAAATACAAAGAGCCTATTCAACCTACCTTTTTCATGCCAAAGACAGGACCTTCACAAAATCTCTTCGCTTCCACAGCGATTTTGGTATAGCATGGATCTTTTGCTGGACTTATGAGACCCTGCAAATTCAACCACAAAGCTATCCCCTCACACTTTGTCGCCGTTTCAAAGTCCGTTGGTGGGAAAAGTTCATTATTTCCACTATAACAGTTGCAAAAGTAGAACTGTTTTTCCAGCAGAAAGGCCAGAGACTGTCAATTAATGATACAACAGTCAAAGCCACTACTTCAGCTCCTACTCCTCCTCCACAAAAGAACCCTCCTCCACAAAAGAACCCTTCTCCACAAAAGAACCCTTCTCCTACCCTTTCAAAAAACCAGCTCGAGCAACTGAAACAATGGGAAGCCTTTCAAAAATACATGGCTCAAGAAAAGCAAAGTATTACCAACAGCTGCGATGATCCTGACGCCACTCCGTCCCCTTCTCCGGCGGATGATCCAGAACAGTTCGCACAAGATCCCTACGCTTAGGTAAACAAAAAATAGTTCTATCTGTTCAGCAAGAAAGAAAAGAAAAAAGAAGAGAAAAAGAAAAAGAAGAAAAGAAAAAGAAGAGAAAAAGAAAAAGAAAAAGAAAAAGAAGGTTCTTATGTTTTCACTTTATGTTTTCATTTCAGGGGGTAATCTAGCCTGTTTTTAAAATTACCTCCTTTGAACATCTTGCTAATTTGATAAAAGACTCAAGAAGTAGATCTCATAAGACAATAGGCCCATCATCAAGAAGGAAGAAGAGCCCAACAAATCAAAAGGCTCAAATACCCATCACAAGACAATAGACCCACCATCAAGACACAACGGAATAGGTCCATCAGAAGGATAGGCCCATCAGAAGAACATGCCCACTTTTATGCAAGAAGACAAAAGACCAGCTCAGCACTCCACTCAAGACAACGAGACAAAAGACCAGCTCAGCACTCCACCCAAGGCAAGAAGACAGAAGAAACCAACTCAGTGCTCCACTCACAACAGGAGACTCCACCCGTGAAGAAATAGTACCAAAAATTGGTACGGACAAAGAAAATCAGACTCTCCCCTTTCTCTATAAAAGGCATAGCCCTCATTTGTTTTGAGGCATCACAATTCAGACTCTCATGTGTTGAGAAACTCACAAAAACTTCTGAAGCTTAGAAGCCTTCCTCTGGAGCTCCTTCAAGCTTTCGGAAATCATTTCAAGTTACGACAATAGTCCTTGTAAGTTTATTATGATCTTATAAAAGTCCTATGTTTCCAGTTCATATTTCTCTCCCTGCTTTTATTATTAAGTTTTCCAGAATAGTCACTATTACGTTTACTGTTCATTGTTCTTAATTTTTACTATTTATAAGTTACTGTTCAAAAGTCACTGTACATTACTATTCACGCGTAAAAACTTTGTATTACTGTTCACCTATGTTCCGCTTTACTGCTTTCTTCCTACGCCTTTCCTTACTTTAGATTACCTGGGTACATTTGCCCAGGTAATCTAAAGTAAGGAAAGGCGTAGGAAGAAAGCAGTAAAGCGGAACATAGGTGAACAGTAATACAAAGTTTTTACGCGTGAATAGTAATGTACAGTGACTTTTGAACAGTAACTTATAAATAGTAAAAATTAAGAACAATGAACAGTAAACGTAATAGTGACTATTCTGGAAAACTTAATAATAAAAGCAGGGAGAGAAATATGAACTGGAAACATAGGACTTTTATAAGATCATAATAAACTTACAAGGACTATTGTCGTAACTTGAAATGATTTCCGAAAGCTTGAAGGAGCTCCAGAGGAAGGCTTCTAAGCTTCAGAAGTTTTTGTGAGTTTCTCAACACATGAGAGTCTGAATTGTGATGCCTCAAAACAAATGAGGGCTATGCCTTTTATAGAGAAAGGGGAGAGTCTGATTTTCTTTGTCCGTACCAATTTTTGGTACTATTTCTTCACGGGTGGAGTCTCCTGTTGTGAGTGGAGCACTGAGTTGGTTTCTTCTGTCTTCTTGCCTTGGGTGGAGTGCTGAGCTGGTCTTTTGTCTCGTTGTCTTGAGTGGAGTGCTGAGCTGGTCTTTTGTCTTCTTGCATAAAAGTGGGCATGTTCTTCTGATGGGCCTATCCTTCTGATGGACCTATTCCGTTGTGTCTTGATGGTGGGTCTATTGTCTTGTGATGGGTATTTGAGCCTTTTGATTTGTTGGGCTCTTCTTCCTTCTTGATGATGGGCCTATTGTCTTATGAGATCTACTTCTTGAGTCTTTTATCAAATTAGCAAGATGTTCAAAGGAGGTAATTTTAAAAACAGGCTAGATTACCCCCTGAAATGAAAACATAAAGTGAAAACATAAGAACCTTCTTTTTCTTTTTCTTTTTCTTTTTCTCTTCTTTTTCTTTTCTTCTTTTTCTTTTTCTCTTCTTTTTTCTTTTCTTTCTTGCTGAACAGATAGAACTATTTTTTGTTTACCTAAGCGTAGGGATCTTGTGCGAACTGTTCTGGATCATCCGCCGGAGAAGGGGACGGAGTGGCGTCAGGATCATCGCAGCTGTTGGTAATACTTTGCTTTTCTTGAGCCATGTATTTTTGAAAGGCTTGAAAGGCTTCCCATTGTTTCAGTTGCTCGAGCTGGTTTTTTGAAAGGGTAGGAGAAGGGTTCTTTTGTGGAGAAGGGTTCTTTTGTGGAGGAGGGTTCTTTTGTGGAGGAGGAGTAGGAGCTGAAGTAGTGGCTTTGACTGTTGTATCATTAATTGACAGTCTCTGGCCTTTCTGCTGGAAAAACAGTTCTACTTTTGCAACTGTTATAGTGGAAATAATGAACTTTTCCCACCAACGGACTTTGAAACGGCGACAAAGTGTGAGGGGATAGCTTTGTGGTTGAATTTGCAGGGTCTCATAAGTCCAGCAAAAGATCCATGCTATACCAAAATCGCTGTGGAAACGAAGAGATTTTGTGAAGGTCCTGTCTTTGGCATGAAAAAGGTAGGTTGAATAGGCTCTTTGTATTTTTTCTGGGTAAATTTTCTCTGAGGCTCCATAAGTAATCCACCACTCATAGAACCAAATTGGGAAACCTTGGGGGCAGTGTTTGTCAAAAAAGAAGAACCATGAATGATTAAAAGGCCTAAGTAGGAAGGTTCTTTCCCACGCATCTTTGTAGTCTTGGTAAGAATACCCTGGGAGATTAGGAATGGCATTTGGAAGGGAGAAGGACTTTAGGGTCCAGGGGTCAGTCCAGTCAGAGGAGACCAAGACATTGAGTATCTTGCATTTTGAGAAGGAGATGCGTGAGGGGTCTATTGTACACATGGTGTGAGATATTTCTGCCGAGCCAGAGTCAACTAGGATGAATTCATAGAATTTTTGGGTCTTTGAGGGGGTATCTGAGAACCAATGAAGGGTAGGAGGAAAGAGTCTTTTTGTGTAAAATTCCAGCTGGTCTTTTGAGATGGGAGAATGTTCTGGTGTGAGGTAGACTGAAGTAATAGGATGTGGTTTAAGGAAATATTGGAAGAAAGAACTGTCCCTTTTGGGATCTATTTTGACAGGAGTCTTTGGTGCCCCAAGGGCTTGGTTGTAGGGGAGAGCTGGGAAGTTTGAGAGAGCTTGGAATCTATTATGCATCGGGACCAAAGAGGAAGAGGAAGATGGACTGATGTAGTCCTGGGGAGTCTGTTTTCTGTCTTTAGGATCCATTCCTGAGGCGGTCTTTTAAAGGAAGGTAAGCCTTTCTTTGACTTTCTTTTCGAGTTTTTGCAGAAACTGGCGAAGTGAAGGATCTTCGTAAAGCTCCAGTGTTTCTCTTATAGGTGGTATCCAGAGGCTTTGTTCAAGACGTGCTTTGCATCTTTTGTAATGATCTCTCATGGACAGAAATCTTATGTCTCTGTGGTTTTCCCCTGTAAGAATTCTCTTGTGAGAAAGTCTGGTAAAGAGTTGTTTTTTCCTTTTATAAATTCTATTTTGAAGTCAAAAACTGAAACAATAGCTTGCCATCTAGCAAAAATCTGTTTTGAAACAAGATTTTGAACATCTTTTTGCAAGATTTCTTTTGCTGATTGGCAGTCAACACGGAGGAGGAAATCTTTGTTATATAAATCATCTTGGAATTTAGAGATACAAGAGACAATAGATAGGACTTCTTTTTTTTACAGTACTATAGTTCTTTTGTGGTCCAGACCAAACACCAGAGTAGTATCTAACAAGGGTTTCTTTAGTTTGGTTAGGTAATCTTTGTTTGAGAATTCCGCCGAAGCCTAATTCTGAGGCGTCCGTTTCCAAATGTACCCAGGTAATCTAAAGTAAGGAAAGGCGTAGGAAGAAAGCAGTAAAGCAGAACATAGGTGAACAGTAATACAAAGTTTTTACGCGTGAATAGTAATGTACAATGACTTTTGAACAGTAACTTATAAATAGTAAAAATTAAGAACAATGAACAGTAAACGTAATAGTGACTATTCTGGAAAACTTAATAATAAAAGCAGGGAGAGAAATATGAACTGGAAACATAGGACTTTTATAAGATCATAATAAACTTACAAGGACTATTGTCGTAACTTGAAATGATTTCCGAAAGCTTGAAGGAGCTCCAGAGGAAGGCTTCTAAGCTTCAGAAGTTTTTGTGAGTTTCTCAACACATGAGAGTCTGAATTGTGATGCCTCAAAACAAATGAGGGCTTTGCCTTTTATAGAAAAAAGGGGAGAGTCTGATTTTCTTTGTCCGTACCAATTTTTGGTACTATTTCTTCACGGGTGGAGTCTCCTGTTGTGAGTGGAGTACTGAGTTGGTTTCTTCTGTCTTCTTGCCTTGGGTGGAGTGCTGAGCTGGTCTTTTGTCTTCTTGCCTTGAGTGGAGTGCTGAGCTGGTCTTTTGTCTTCTTGTCTTGAGTGGAATGATGAGCTGGTCTTTTGTCTTCTTGTCTTGAGTGGAATGCTGAGCTGGTCTTTTGTCTTTTTGCAAAAATTGGGCATGTTCTTCTGATGGGCCTATCCTTCAGATGGACCTATTCTTCTTTCGTTGTGTCTTGATGGGTATTTGAGCTTTTTGATTTGTTGGGCTCTACTACCTTCTTGATGATGGGCCTATTGTCTTATGAGATCTACTTCTTGAGTCTTTTATCAAATTAATAAGATGTTCAAAGGAGATAATCTAAAACAGGCTAGATTACCCCCTGAGATGAAAACATAAAATGAAAACAAAAGAACTTTCTTTTTCTCTTCTTTTTTTTTTTTTTCTTTTTCTCTTCTTTTCTTTTTCTCTTTCTTTTTCTTTTTTCTCTTCTTTTTCTCTTTTTTTCTTTTTTTTTCTTTTCTTTTCTTTCTTTTTCTCTTTTGCTGAACAGATAGAACTATTATTGTTTACCTTAGCGTAGGGTTCTTGTGCTAGGTGTCTCTATGAGTGTCGGGAATGCTTATGTCATCCCAGTCTTCGGTGTCAAGCATATCTTCATCTTCTTGTTTAAACTCATCTTCCAGGGAAATGAATTTTCGCCAATCCGCAAACTGGCCATCCCCGCTGAAAGGTAGCCATATTCTCCATTTATCTGGAACCCAGATTTGTGTATAATGTCCTTCTGCTGCCAATCTACACGCCTTCCATCCACTGTAGAGGTATGCATTTTTGTAGAAGAAGGAAACGTCTTGGTGGCGCCTATAGAGCTCATGTTCCTCGTGTATTGTAAAGTTGGTGGGTAGCAGACCTACCCAGTCTCTCCAGTCTTCATCCTTTGAAACACCATGGGAGAAACATATAACCTTTTTTGACGGAATCATGGTGAATTCCGTTACTTTTGGGAGGGTAGCTTGGACGTAGGCAACTGTTGGACCAAAAGTTGCCATGTTACTTCCTATTAACAGGAACTTTTCTCCAAAGGCCTGCAGGATCTCTTCTATTCTTCCTTCAATATTAGGTAGGAAACTGATACTATGGACCATACCTAGGTGGAAGAATTTTAGAATAAGGTCTTTGGGCATGGTGCAAGTGTTTAGGTAAAGGAGGATCTTCAGAAGTCCGCCTGTCATCATTGTTGAGCCCCCTGCTATTGGTTTAATAGTAGAGAATTGCCGAACAGTGACTCCCTTGAATTTCCACCCTGGTTCACCGAAGTATATTTGGATAAGCTCTTTCTGAGCTTGTATAAGGTCTGCCAAATGGCCTTCTTCTGTTTTTTGTATTAGAACCTCTTTTCCCTGGGGCCAGGCATCAAGGAGTGGTGTAAGTGCTTCTTGTGTTGGTGTGTCGAGGAGACGAGTTTGGAGATTCTTCCAACGTCTACCTGTAGCAATGGTTAGTTGTTCACCCAAATCTTTTTCCCTTTTTTCTTTCTCTCTTATCACATTTCCATATTCGTGGAAGTGGATACTGAGTGTATTTAAGGCTTGTACTTTTTTCTTGGCTGCATGGGGCATAGTAGGAAGCCTCCAAATGTTATTCAGCAAACCAAGTTGTTCTTTGGAGAGCAAAAGTCCTTGTAGTGGTCTGAAGTTGCTTTTGGCTGTAACTTGGGAGGAAGGTGAAGGTAAAACCTTTTCCTTTCCTTTGCGGGAGGGAGATCTCATTTTAAAAACCTGAAAACTTTAAAACAAGTTAGAAATCACTGTATGTCTGTGACTCTGTAGGGAATTGAAAGAGTTTAATGTTACAAGTTCTCTTGTTAAAATGTTTTAGGTTCTGCTAACAGATGCAGACTGTAGGGTAGATATATCATTATGTTCAACCGCAGCAATGAACTTAAAACTAATCCTTTTTTCCATTACTGTTGTATGTAGGCCAAATCTATCAACAGTGAACGGACAGATTTGTGTCAGGAAGGGTGTTCCTAGGATTATTTGCTGATTTAAGCCTTTTATTAATATGAAGGAGTTGTGGAAACAATGTTTCTCATTACAAATAGAGGCTTTAGGGATCTTGTAACTAAGGTTCATACGACTACCACTAGCATCAAGAATTTTTTCACGACTCTTGTGGTAATACTTTGAAGGGATTATTCCTTCACAGATACAGTTTAGATCTGCTCCACTGTCAATGAGAGCAACTGTAGAAAGAGTGAAGTCTTCTATTTTTATGGTAATATGAACATACCATTTTTGAAAGTTGATCTTGTTTATGGCCGCAATAAAAGAATCTTCAATGACGGGATGTTCTTCTTCATTTTGTTGAGAACGGGGGCTGGAGTAAGGGTTTTTAGAAAATTCTAGGTGAGCTATTCTAGCTTCAAGTTCAAGATCTTTGGTCTCATTTAGTAATAAATGTTGGTTATCCTATGTCTTTTTTGATTTTATTGACTTCAGCTTGTAGGTCTTTCAAGGTAATGGAGGAAAATATCTTAGTAGGTGATTTTTTATTAATAATTTTGGATATGCTAAAAGGTTCTTCAAGTTGGGGTTGTTGTTCTTTAAATATTAGTTCTTTTAGCTTCATGAAGTATTCTCGTTTTATTTGAGGATCTTCAAGGGTATCGATAAGCTCTAAAAGGGCCTCTCTTTCATCACTTTTGGTGATAACATTGCAGAATTGGGTTGTTCCTGAATCCTCAGTTTCTGAAGTATCAGGGGCATAAAATTCATTCTCAGAATCCTCCAAAAGGATTTTAGTGAGTCTATCTTTTAGGGTACTATCATCTTGACAGATTTCATTGATCTTTTGTTTGAGACTGCAATTGTCTGCCTTATGGCCTGGTTTTCCGCATTTAAAACAGATAATCTTTTTATTAGTCTGTCTTGGTTGGAATTTCCTTCTAGGTGGGTAACTAGGTCTTTCATAATTATTATCAAACTTTCTGTGTTTATTTTTATGACCCTTTTTATATTTATAAGAGGGGGGTTCTATTTTGGCAAGGCCAAAAGCCTCACAGAAGTTACCTAGTTCTTTTCTTCTAGATCCTTTTTCTCTACCATATTTGGCCTGGATTTTTAATTCGGAGCAAAGGGCTAACCCTTCTTTTTTGACAAAAGCCGTTAATTGGCCATAGGTCATATCTTTCCAAGGAATTTCTTCTGTTTGAATTTCATCTTTTATTTTCTGGATTATCCTATCAGCAAATAAGTTGGGAAGACCAGTAACAAATCTTTCTTTCCAATATCCCTTATTGCAATCATTTCTTTTGTAGACGTAGGACAGGAAAACATCTTTATACCATCTATAGTCACTAAGGGTCTTACATCTTAGATTAGAAAGGATCTCTCTATTGGCTTGGATTTCCTCCCTAGGGTTGCCTATGAAGTGCATACTTATGGTGTATATAAGTTGGTGGACAGGTTCTGGTTCACCATTATCATTGGTAAAATCTAGGATCTCTTCTCTTTGAAAGGAGGATAAAGCATTATCCCACCAGTTTCTAAGCTGGCCTGTAAATCCAGTAGTTAAAAGTGAAAAACAAGTTTTGGGGTCTTTTCTACCAACTGTATAGGCTACATTAGCCATACCCATTTCTTGTAAGGTATTAAGTATTTCATGTTCGGATTTTCCATCTATATTCCATTCATAGATAGATTGTCCATTATAATCTGTGGATCTAAACTTAGATCTCTCTTCATATTGAAGGTCAGGAGGAGTAGGTCTAGGATAGAAGTTTCTAGTGTCTGTGTTCCTAAATATTTTTCTGTGTGCTTGAGGTCTATCATGGTTGTTTCTTATCCTATTAATGGTAATGGGGTTTTCCTCAAAGCAGGTTTGTAAGGTTTCAATTGCCTTATCACCAGATGGGCAATCTTCTCTTTCAGAGTTGTCTGAGGAACTGCTTGAGTCTGTGTTGGAACAATTGTTACAGTCCTCGATACAATTAATCGTAACATTTTTTAATTTTTGATCGATTAATTCTATGAGACTAAGAGAAGGATTAAGGGAAGTGTTACTAATGATCTCCTTTTTTATCCCCTGAATTTGAAAATGAGGTCTAGAGATGTCTTTAGGGAATTTGATAGTTTCCGTACTGATTTTATCATGTATTAATTCAACTTGTTCGGCTATTGTGTGGAGGATTTGGTTAGAATAGTTGTGTTGTTGATGTATTTTCTTAACATCTTCTAGGGTAGCGGGACTGTTGTCTGGAGTACCAATTCTAGGATTTTTGAAAGGTTCAGCAGGAACCTCTCCATCTTTTGTAATAATTTTTATTCCTTGTAGAGGAGGATGGACACTTTGTGTAGATCCTGAGGGTAAAAGATTCCAGGTTTTTGTTAACCTTGTTTGGACATCTATGGATTTCTGTTCTAAAGGGTTTTCTATTCCCTGAATCTTAAGGTAATTAGGAAACCATGTGAAGAATAAGATATTGATCCTATATTTTTCCATATCAGAATACCATAATTCTCTTATTTTATCTCTGACTATTTTGTCTATTTTCAAAAACCAAACTTTCTTGATCCTGTTTTCAATGGAATCAAAGTCTTTTCTTAGATAATCTTTGTTTATTGTAAAGTCCATTTTGGTGATAACATTTATGGAGGAGTATCTTCCCATATCACTCTGAGTAGGTGAAGAGGGAAAAGATTCATCTGACTTTTGTTCAGTAACAGGGTTAGGAATGGGACTACTAAATTCAACTTTAACTGAATGGTCTTTTATAGAATGGTCTCTAGCAGTATAGAGGGACTCAGAGAAAGAGTTTCTTGAAGGGAAAGGATGGGGATTTCTGGGTATAGGTCTGAAAGATTTAGTGGAATTGAATCTTATAAGGACCCTACCATCACCACTTTCTTCTATCTGGGAAATTTCTGTTTTTTCGAGATCTTCCGGAGGACAATCATGTCTTAGTTCCAGAGCTTCTGGTATAGTGATGTCTTCCCATTTTATTAGTTTGGGAGTGAAGGTTGTAGATCTTTCGGCTTCTAGTTGTAGGAGGATAGTCTCTCCTCTAGGGACAGGAGGAACTATACACTTAGGATCTGTGCAGGAACTTAGGATTCTGTAGTGGAGTCGGTAGATAATGACAAAGTTTTTAGAAAGATTTTTGAACCCCTTTTTAAGGAGCTTAATATCAAGAGTAAGAGTACTACTGATTCTAGGGTCTGTCATATCAACTGTAAAATTTGGAGAACAGTTGAAGAAGATTGGGCCATTACAGATATTGGTTTGAATAACAGCAATTAAAGAGTCTTTGTAAGAAAGGAGTCTGTCTATTGGCTTGGATTTCCTCCCTTTGTAAGAAAGGCGTAAGTAACTATCAGAGCCACTAGGCAACATTTCGCCCCGGTTGTAGTATTATAGTTACTTACGCCTTCAGTTACTGTTTACCAAGGTCGAACTTTTTACTGTTACTAGACCGTGCGTGTTTGGTTTTAGTCGTAAGTCCGTTGGTAAGCCCGCTTGACGAGGTAGTCCCAGGGTGTTCCAGGCCGATGGTCCCACGCCATTTAGTAACAATAAAACATACGATTAAGATAAATAGTTCCTGAAACGTAACTAATTATGGCCCTACAATTTAGGCGGATGCTGCATAGAGGTTCTAGTTCATCTAGCACCCCAGTCGTCCATAGTAATGAAAATCTGTATGAAGAAAATAATAATGATTGGAACATACCACAACAGTCTATACAATCTATTTACAGAATAGGATGGACAGACTTTAAAACAGCCTTTAGTGTTAAAAGTCATGAAGAAACACTCAGTTTAGACAAAGAACAACTGACTCTTCAATTATTATCCTCCATAGCTATTGATGAATATCTAAAAAAGAATTATAGATATATCCACATAGGCCTAATTCAAGTTGCTCTTAAGCCTTTAGCCAGATTAGGCATAGACACCCCAGTCTTTATTGCCCTTAGAGACGACAGACTCCTTTCTTACAAAGACTCTTTAATTGCTGTTATTCAAACCAATATCTGTAATGGCCCAATCTTCTTCAACTGTTCTCCAAATTTTACAGTTGATATGACAGACCCTAGAATCAGTAGTACTCTTACTCTTGATATTAAGCTCCTTAAAAAGGGGTTCAAAAATCTTTCTAAAAACTTTGTCATTATCTACCGACTCCACTACAGAATCCTAAGTTCCTGCACAGATCCTAAGTGTATAGTTCCTCCTGTCCCTAGAGGAGAGACTATCCTCCTACAACTAGAAGCCGAAAGATCTACAACCTTCACTCCCAAACTAATAAAATGGGAAGACATCACTATACCAGAAGCTCTGGAACTAAGACATGATTGTCCTCCGGAAGATCTCGAAAAAACAGAAATTTCCCAGATAGAAGAAAGTGGTGATGGTAGGGTCCTTATAAGATTCAATTCCACTAAATCTTTCAGACCTATACCCAGAAATCCCCATCCTTTCCCTTCAAGAAACTCTTTCTCTGAGTCCCTCTATACTGCTAGAGACCATTCTATAAAAGACCATTCAGTTAAAGTTGAATTTAGTAGTCCCATTCCTAACCCTGTTACTGAACAAAAGTCAGATGAATCTTTTCCCTCTTCACCTACTCAGAGTGATATGGGAAGATACTCCTCCATAAATGTTATCACCAAAATGGACTTTACAATAAACAAAGATTATCTAAGAAAAGACTTTGATTCCATTGAAAACAGGATCAAGAAAGTTTGGTTTTTGAAAATAGACAAAATAGTCAGAGATAAAATAAGAGAATTATGGTATTCTGATATGGAAAAATATAGGATCAATATCTTATTCTTCACATGGTTTCCTAATTACCTTAAGATTCAGGGAATAGAAAACCCTTTAGAACAGAAATCCATAGATGTCCAAACAAGGTTAACAAAAACCTGGAATCTTTTACCCTCAGGATCTACACAAAGTGTCCATCCTCCTCTACAAGGAATAAAAATTATTACAAAAGATGGAGAGGTTCCTGCTGAACCTTTCAAAAATCCTAGAATTGGTACTCCAGACAACAGTCCCGCTACCCTAGAAGATGTTAAGAAAATACATCAACAACACAACTATTCTAACCAAATCCTCCACACAATAGCCGAACAAGTTGAATTAATACATGATAAAATCAGTACGGAAACTATCAAATTCCCTAAAGACATCTCTAGACCTCATTTTCAAATTCAGGGGATAAAAAAGGAGATCATTAGTAACACTTCCCTTAATCCTTCTCTTAGTCTCATAGAATTAATCGATCAAAAATTAAAAAATGTTACGATTAATTGTATCGAGGACTGTAACAATTGTTCCAACACAGACTCAAGCAGTTCCTCAGACAACTCTGAAAGAGAAGATTGCCCATCTGGTGATAAGGCAATTGAAACCTTACAAACCTGCTTTGAGGAAAACCCCATTACCATTAATAGGATAAGAAACAACCATGATAGACCTCAAGCACACAGAAAAATATTTAGGAACACAGACACTAGAAACTTCTATCCTAGACCTACTCCTCCTGACCTTCAATATGAAGAGAGATCTAAGTTTAGATCCACAGATTATAATGGACAATCTATCTATGAATGGAATATAGATGGAAAATCCGAACATGAAATACTTAATACCTTACAAGAAATGGGTATGGCTAATGTAGCCTATACAGTTGGTAGAAAAGACCCCAAAACTTGTTTTTCACTTTTAACTACTGGATTTACAGGCCAGCTTAGAAACTGGTGGGATAATGCTTTATCCTCCTTTCAAAGAGAAGAGATCCTAGATTTTACCAATGATAATGGTGAACCAGAACCTGTCCACCAACTTATATACACCATAAGTATGCACTTCATAGGCAACCCTAGGGAGGAAATCCAAGCCAATAGAGAGATCCTTTCTAATCTAAGATGTAAGACCCTTAGTGACTATAGATGGTATAAAGATGTTTTCCTGTCCTACGTCTACAAAAGAAATGATTGCAATAAGGGATATTGGAAAGAAAGATTTGTTACTGGTCTTCCCAACTTATTTGCTGATAGGATAATCCAGAAAATAAAAGATGAAATTCAAACAGAAGAAATTCCTTGGAAAGATATGACCTATGGCCAATTAACGGCTTTTGTCAAAAAAGAAGGGTTAACCCTTTGCTCCGAATTAAAAATCCAGGCCAAATATGGTAGAGAAAAAGGATCTAGAAGAAAAGAACTAGGTAACTTCTGTGAGGCTTTTGGCCTTGCCAAAATAGAACCCCCTTCTTATAAATATAAAAAGGGTCATAAAAATAAACACAGAAAGTTTGATAATAATTATGAAAGACCTAGTTACCCACCTAGAAGGAAATTCCAACCAAGACAGACTAATAAAAAGATTATCTGTTTTAAATGCGGAAAACCAGGCCATAAGGCAGACAATTGCAGTCTCAAACAAAAGATCAATGAAATCTGTCAAGATGATAGTACCCTAAAAGATAGACTCACTAAAATCCTTTTGGAGGATTCTGAGAATGAATTTTATGCCCCTGATACTTCAGAAACTGAGGATTCAGGAACAACCCAATTCTGCAATGTTATCACCAAAAGTGATGAAAGAGAGGCCCTTTTAGAGCTTATCGATACCCTTGAAGATCCTCAAATAAAACGAGAATACTTCATGAAGCTAAAAGAACTAATATTTAAAGAACAACAACCCCAACTTGAAGAACCTTTTAGCATATCCAAAATTATTAATAAAAAATCACCTACTAAGATATTTTCCTCCATTACTTTGAAAGACCTACAAGCTGAAGTCAATAAAATCAAAAAAGACATAGGATCCCTTAACCAACATTTATTACTAAATGAGACCAAAGATCTTGAACTTGAAGCTAGAATAGCTCACCTAGAATTTTCTAAAAACCCTTACTCCAGCCCCCGTTCTCAACAAAATGAAGAAGAACATCCCGTCATTGAAGATTCTTTTATTGCGGCCATAAACAAGATCAACTTTCAAAAATGGTATGTTCATATTACCATAAAAATAGAAGACTTCACTCTTTCTACAGTTGCTCTCATTGACAGTGGAGCAGATCTAAACTGTATCTGTGAAGGAATAATCCCTTCAAAGTATTACCACAAGAGTCGTGAAAAAATTCTTGATGCTAGTGGTAGTCGTATGAACCTTAGTTACAAGATCCCTAAAGCCTCTATTTGTAATGAGAAACATTGTTTCCACAACTCCTTCATATTAATAAAAGGCTTAAATCAGCAAATAATCCTAGGAACACCCTTCCTGACACAAATCTGTCCGTTCACTGTTGATAGATTTGGCCTACATACAACAGTAATGGAAAAAAGGATTAGTTTTAAGTTCATTGCTGCGGTTGAACATAATGATATATCTACCCTACAGTCTGCATCTGTTAGCAGAACCTAAAACATTTTAACAAGAGAACTTGTAACATTAAACTCTTTCAAATCCCTACAGAGTCACAGACATACAGTGATTTCTAACTTGTTTTAAAGTTTTCAGGTTTTTAAAATGAGATCTCCCTCCCGCAAAGGAAAGGAAAAGGTTTTACCTTCACCTTCCTCCCAAGTTACAGCCAAAAGCAACTTCAGACCACTACAAGGACTTTTGCTCTCCAAAGAACAACTTGGTTTGCTGAATAACATTTGGAGGCTTCCTACTATGCCCAATGCAGCCAAGAAAAAAGTACAAGCCTTAAATACACTCAGTATCCACTTCCACGAATATGGAAATGTGATAAGAGAGAAAAAAAAAAAAAAAAAAAAATTTAGGGGGATGCTGCATAGAGGTTCGTGTTTGGTTTTAGTTACTGTTTACCAAGGTCGAACTTTTTACTGTTACTAGACCGTGCGTGTTTGGTTTTAGTCGTAAGTCCGTTGGTAAGCCCGCTTGACGAGGTAGTCCCAGGGTGTTCCAGGCCGATGGTCCCACGCCATTTAGTAACAATAAAACATACGATTAAGATAAATAGTTCCTGAAACGTAACTAATTATGGCCCTACAATTTAGGCGGATGCTGCATAGAGGTTCTAGTTCATCTAGCACCCCAGTCGTCCATAGTAATGAAAATCTGTATGAAGAAAATAATAATGATTGGAACATACCACAACAGTCTATACAATCTATTTACAGAATAGGATGGACAGACTTTAAAACAGCCTTTAGTGTTAAAAGTCATGAAGAAACACTCAGTTTAGACAAAGAACAACTGACTCTTCAATTATTATCCTCCATAGCTATTGATGAATATCTAAAAAAGAATTATAGATATATCCACATAGGCCTAATTCAAGTTGCTCTTAAGCCTTTAGCCAGATTAGGCATAGACACCCCAGTCTTTATTGCCCTTAGAGACGACAGACTCCTTTCTTACAAAGACTCTTTAATTGCTGTTATTCAAACCAATATCTGTAATGGCCCAATCTTCTTCAACTGTTCTCCAAATTTTACAGTTGATATGACAGACCCTAGAATCAGTAGTACTCTTACTCTTGATATTAAGCTCCTTAAAAAGGGGTTCAAAAATCTTTCTAAAAACTTTGTCATTATCTACCGACTCCACTACAGAATCCTAAGTTCCTGCACAGATCCTAAGTGTATAGTTCCTCCTGTCCCTAGAGGAGAGACTATCCTCCTACAACTAGAAGCCGAAAGATCTACAACCTTCACTCCCAAACTAATAAAATGGGAAGACATCACTATACCAGAAGCTCTGGAACTAAGACATGATTGTCCTCCGGAAGACCTCGAAAAAACAGAAATTTCCCAGATAGAAGAAAGTGGTGATGGTAGGGTCCTTATAAGATTCAATTCCACTAAATCTTTCAGACCTATACCCAGAAATCCCCATCCTTTCCCTTCAAGAAACTCTTTCTCTGAGTCCCTCTATACTGCTAGAGACCATTCTATAAAAGACCATTCAGTTAAAGTTGAATTTAGTAGTCCCATTCCTAACCCTGTTACTGAACAAAAGTCAGATGAATCTTTTCCCTCTTCACCTACTCAGAGTGATATGGGAAGATACTCCTCCATAAATGTTATCACCAAAATGGACTTTACAATAAACAAAGATTATCTAAGAAAAGACTTTGATTCCATTGAAAACAGGATCAAGAAAGTTTGGTTTTTGAAAATAGACAAAATAGTCAGAGATAAAATAAGAGAATTATGGTATTCTGATATGGAAAAATATAGGATCAATATCTTATTCTTCACATGGTTTCCTAATTACCTTAAGATTCAGGGAATAGAAAACCCTTTAGAACAGAAATCCATAGATGTCCAAACAAGGTTAACAAAAACCTGGAATCTTTTACCCTCAGGATCTACACAAAGTGTCCATCCTCCTCTACAAGGAATAAAAATTATTACAAAAGATGGAGAGGTTCCTGCTGAACCTTTCAAAAATCCTAGAATTGGTACTCCAGACAACAGTCCCGCTACCCTAGAAGATGTTAAGAAAATACATCAACAACACAACTATTCTAACCAAATCCTCCACACAATAGCCGAACAAGTTGAATTAATACATGATAAAATCAGTACGGAAACTATCAAATTCCCTAAAGACATCTCTAGACCTCATTTTCAAATTCAGGGGATAAAAAAGGAGATCATTAGTAACACTTCCCTTAATCCTTCTCTTAGTCTCATAGAATTAATCGATCAAAAATTAAAAAATGTTACGATTAATTGTATCGAGGACTGTAACAATTGTTCCAACACAGACTCAAGCAGTTCCTCAGACAACTCTGAAAGAGAAGATTGCCCATCTGGTGATAAGGCAATTGAAACCTTACAAACCTGCTTTGAGGAAAACCCCATTACCATTAATAGGATAAGAAACAACCATGATAGACCTCAAGCACACAGAAAAATATTTAGGAACACAGACACTAGAAACTTCTATCCTAGACCTACTCCTCCTGACCTTCAATATGAAGAGAGATCTAAGTTTAGATCCACAGATTATAATGGACAATCTATCTATGAATGGAATATAGATGGAAAATCCGAACATGAAATACTTAATACCTTACAAGAAATGGGTATGGCTAATGTAGCCTATACAGTTGGTAGAAAAGACCCCAAAACTTGTTTTTCACTTTTAACTACTGGATTTACAGGCCAGCTTAGAAACTGGTGGGATAATGCTTTATCCTCCTTTCAAAGAGAAGAGATCCTAGATTTTACCAATGATAATGGTGAACCAGAACCTGTCCACCAACTTATATACACCATAAGTATGCACTTCATAGGCAACCCTAGGGAGGAAATCCAAGCCAATAGAGAGATCCTTTCTAATCTAAGATGTAAGACCCTTAGTGACTATAGATGGTATAAAGATGTTTTCCTGTCCTACGTCTACAAAAGAAATGATTGCAATAAGGGATATTGGAAAGAAAGATTTGTTACTGGTCTTCCCAACTTATTTGCTGATAGGATAATCCAGAAAATAAAAGATGAAATTCAAACAGAAGAAATTCCTTGGAAAGATATGACCTATGGCCAATTAACGGCTTTTGTCAAAAAAGAAGGGTTAACCCTTTGCTCCGAATTAAAAATCCAGGCCAAATATGGTAGAGAAAAAGGATCTAGAAGAAAAGAACTAGGTAACTTCTGTGAGGCTTTTGGCCTTGCCAAAATAGAACCCCCTTCTTATAAATATAAAAAGGGTCATAAAAATAAACACAGAAAGTTTGATAATAATTATGAAAGACCTAGTTACCCACCTAGAAGGAAATTCCAACCAAGACAGACTAATAAAAAGATTATCTGTTTTAAATGCGGAAAACCAGGCCATAAGGCAGACAATTGCAGTCTCAAACAAAAGATCAATGAAATCTGTCAAGATGATAGTACCCTAAAAGATAGACTCACTAAAATCCTTTTGGAGGATTCTGAGAATGAATTTTATGCCCCTGATACTTCAGAAACTGAGGATTCAGGAACAACCCAATTCTGCAATGTTATCACCAAAAGTGATGAAAGAGAGGCCCTTTTAGAGCTTATCGATACCCTTGAAGATCCTCAAATAAAACGAGAATACTTCATGAAGCTAAAAGAACTAATATTTAAAGAACAACAACCCCAACTTGAAGAACCTTTTAGCATATCCAAAATTATTAATAAAAAATCACCTACTAAGATATTTTCCTCCATTACCTTGAAAGACCTACAAGCTGAAGTCAATAAAATCAAAAAAGACATAGGATCCCTTAACCAACATTTATTACTAAATGAGACCAAAGATCTTGAACTTGAAGCTAGAATAGCTCACCTAGAATTTTCTAAAAACCCTTACTCCAGCCCCCGTTCTCAACAAAATGAAGAAGAACATCCCGTCATTGAAGATTCTTTTATTGCGGCCATAAACAAGATCAACTTTCAAAAATGGTATGTTCATATTACCATAAAAATAGAAGACTTCACTCTTTCTACAGTTGCTCTCATTGACAGTGGAGCAGATCTAAACTGTATCTGTGAAGGAATAATCCCTTCAAAGTATTACCACAAGAGTCGTGAAAAAATTCTTGATGCTAGTGGTAGTCGTATGAACCTTAGTTACAAGATCCCTAAAGCCTCTATTTGTAATGAGAAACATTGTTTCCACAACTCCTTCATATTAATAAAAGGCTTAAATCAGCAAATAATCCTAGGAACACCCTTCCTGACACAAATCTGTCCGTTCACTGTTGATAGATTTGGCCTACATACAACAGTAATGGAAAAAAGGATTAGTTTTAAGTTCATTGCTGCGGTTGAACATAATGATATATCTACCCTACAGTCTGCATCTGTTAGCAGAACCTAAAACATTTTAACAAGAGAACTTGTAACATTAAACTCTTTCAAATCCCTACAGAGTCACAGACATACAGTGATTTCTAACTTGTTTTAAAGTTTTCAGGTTTTTAAAATGAGATCTCCCTCCCGCAAAGGAAAGGAAAAGGTTTTACCTTCACCTTCCTCCCAAGTTACAGCCAAAAGCAACTTCAGACCACTACAAGGACTTTTGCTCTCCAAAGAACAACTTGGTTTGCTGAATAACATTTGGAGGCTTCCTACTATGCCCCATGCAGCCAAGAAAAAAGTACAAGCCTTAAATACACTCAGTATCCACTTCCACGAATATGGAAATGTGATAAGAGAGAAAGAAAAAAGGGAAAAAGATTTGGGTGAACAACTAACCATTGCTACAGGTAGACGTTGGAAGAATCTCCAAACTCGTCTCCTCGACACACCAACACAAGAAGCACTTACACCACTCCTTGATGCCTGGCCCCAGGGAAAAGAGGTTCTAATACAAAAAACAGAAGAAGGCCATTTGGCAGACCTTATACAAGCTCAGAAAGAGCTTATCCAAATATACTTCGGTGAACCAGGGTGGAAATTCAAGGGAGTCACTGTTCGGCAATTCTCTACTATTAAACCAATAGCAGGGGGCTCAACAATGATGACAGGCGGACTTCTGAAGATCCTCCTTTACCTAAACACTTGCACCATGCCCAAAGACCTTATTCTAAAATTCTTCCACCTAGGTATGGTCCATAGTATCAGTTTCCTACCTAATATTGAAGGAAGAATAGAAGAGATCCTGCAGGCCTTTGGAGAAAAGTTCCTGTTAATAGGAAGTAACATGGCAACTTTTGGTCCAACAGTTGCCTACGTCCAAGCTACCCTCCCAAAAGTAACGGAATTCACCATGATTCCGTCAAAAAAGGTTATATGTTTCTCCCATGGTGTTTCAAAGGATGAAGACTGGAGAGACTGGGTAGGTCTGCTACCCACCAACTTTACAATACACGAGGAACATGAGCTCTATAGGCGCCACCAAGACGTTTCCTTCTTCTACAAAAATGCATACCTCTACAGTGGATGGAAGGCGTGTAGATTGGCAGCAGAAGGACATTATACACAAATCTGGGTTCCAGATAAATGGAGAATATGGCTACCTTTCAGCGGGGATGGCCAGTTTGCGGATTGGCGAAAATTCATTTCCCTGGAAGATGAGTTTAAACAAGAAGATGAAGATATGCTTGACACCGAAGACTGGGATGACATAAGCATTCCCGACACTCATAGAGACACCTAGCACAAGAACCCTACGCTAAGGTAAACAATAATAGTTCTATCTGTTCAGCAAAAGAGAAAAAGAAAGAAAAAAAAAGAAAAAAAAAGAAAAAAAGAGAAAAAGAAGAGAAAAAAGAAAAAGAAAGAGAAAAAGAAAAGAAGAGAAAAAGAAAAAAAAAAAAAAAAAAAAAAAAAGAAGAGAAAAAGAAAGTTCTTTTGTTTTCATTTTATGTTTTCATCTCAGGGGGTAATCTAGCCTGTTTTAGATTATCTCCTTTGAACATCTTATTAATTTGATAAAAGACTCAAGAAGTAGATCTCATAAGACAATAGGCCCATCATCAAGAAGGTAGTAGAGCCCAACAAATCAAAAAGCTCAAATACCCATCAAGACACAACGAAAGAAGAATAGGTCCATCTGAAGGATAGGCCCATCAGAAGAACATGCCCAATTTTTGCAAAAAGACAAAAGACCAGCTCAGCATTCCACTCAAGACAAGAAGACAAAAGACCAGCTCATCATTCCACTCAAGACAAGAAGACAAAAGACCAGCTCAGCACTCCACTCAAGGCAAGAAGACAAAAGACCAGCTCAGCACTCCACCCAAGGCAAGAAGACAGAAGAAACCAACTCAGTACTCCACTCACAACAGGAGACTCCACCCGTGAAGAAATAGTACCAAAAATTGGTACGGACAAAGAAAATCAGACTCTCCCCTTTTTTCTATAAAAGGCAAAGCCCTCATTTGTTTTGAGGCATCACAATTCAGACTCTCATGTGTTGAGAAACTCACAAAAACTTCTGAAGCTTAGAAGCCTTCCTCTGGAGCTCCTTCAAGCTTTCGGAAATCATTTCAAGTTACGACAATAGTCCTTGTAAGTTTATTATGATCTTATAAAAGTCCTATGTTTCCAGTTCATATTTCTCTCCCTGCTTTTATTATTAAGTTTTCCAGAATAGTCACTATTACGTTTACTGTTCATTGTTCTTAATTTTTACTATTTATAAGTTACTGTTCAAAAGTCACTGTACATTACTATTCACGCGTAGATCTCATAAGACAATAGGCCCATCATCAAGAAGGTAGTAGAGCCCAACAAATCAAAAAGCTCAAATACCCATCAAGACACAACGAAAGAAGAATAGGTCCATCTGAAGGATAGGCCCATCAGAAGAACATGCCCAATTTTTGCAAAAAGACAAAAGACCAGCTCAGCATTCCACTCAAGACAAGAAGACAAAAGACCAGCTCATCATTCCACTCAAGACAAGAAGACAAAAGACCAGCTCAGCACTCCACTCAAGGCAAGAAGACAAAAGACCAGCTCAGCACTCCACCCAAGGCAAGAAGGCAGAAGAAACCAACTCAGTACTCCACTCACAACAGGAGACTCCACCCGTGAAGAAATAGTACCAAAAATTGGTACGGACAAAGAAAATCAGACTCTCCCCTTTTTTCTATAAAAGGCAAAGCCCTCATTTGTTTTGAGGCATCACAATTCAGACTCTCATGTGTTGAGAAACTCACAAAAACTTCTGAAGCTTAGAAGCCTTCCTCTGGAGCTCCTTCAAGCTTTCGGAAATCATTTCAAGTTACGACAATAGTCCTTGTAAGTTTATTATGATCTTATAAAAGTCCTATGTTTCCAGTTCATATTTCTCTCCCTGCTTTTATTATTAAGTTTTCCAGAATAGTCACTATTACGTTTACTGTTCATTGTTCTTAATTTTTACTATTTATAAGTTACTGTTCAAAAGTCACTGTACATTACTATTCACGCGTAAAAACTTTGTATTACTGTTCACCTATGTTCCGCTTTACTGCTTTCTTCCTACGCCTTTCCTTACTTTAGATTACCTGGGTACATTTGGTATCAGAGCCACTAGGCAACATTTCGCCCCGGTTGTAGTATTATAGTTACTTACGCCTTCAGTTACTGTTTACCAAGGTCGAACTTTTTACTGTTACTAGACCGTGCGTGTTTGGTTTTAGTCGTAAGTCCGTTGGTAAGCCCGCTTGACGAGGTAGTCCCAGGGTGTTCCAGGCCGATGGTCCCACGCCATTTAGTAACAATAAAACATACGATTAAGATAAATAGTTCCTGAAACGTAACTAATTATGGCCCTACAATTTAGGCGGATGCTGCATAGAGGTTCTAGTTCATCTAGCACCCCAGTCGTCCATAGTAATGAAAATCTGTATGAAGAAAATAATAATGATTGGAACATACCACAACAGTCTATACAATCTATTTACAGAATAGGATGGACAGACTTTAAAACAGCCTTTAGTGTTAAAAGTCATGAAGAAACACTCAGTTTAGACAAAGAACAACTGACTCTTCAATTATTATCCTCCATAGCTATTGATGAATATCTAAAAAAGAATTATAGATATATCCACATAGGCCTAATTCAAGTTGCTCTTAAGCCTTTAGCCAGATTAGGCATAGACACCCCAGTCTTTATTGCCCTTAGAGACGACAGACTCCTTTCTTACAAAGACTCTTTAATTGCTGTTATTCAAACCAATATCTGTAATGGCCCAATCTTCTTCAACTGTTCTCTAAATTTTACAGTTGATATGACAGACCCTAGAATCAGTAGTACTCTTACTCTTGATATTAAGCTCCTTAAAAAGGGGTTCAAAAATCTTTCTAAAAACTTTGTCATTATCTACCGACTCCACTACAGAATCCTAAGTTCCTGCACAGATCCTAAGTGTATAGTTCCTCCTGTCCCTAGAGGAGAGACTATCCTCCTACAACTAGAAGCCGAAAGATCTACAACCTTCACTCCCAAACTAATAAAATGGGAAGACATCACTATACCAGAAGCTCTGGAACTAAGACATGATTGTCCTCCGGAAGATCTCGAAAAAACAGAAATTTCCCAGATAGAAGAAAGTGGTGATGGTAGGGTCCTTATAAGATTCAATTCCACTAAATCTTTCAGACCTATACCCAGAAATCCCCATCCTTTCCCTTCAAGAAACTCTTTCTCTGAGTCCCTCTATACTGCTAGAGACCATTCTATAAAAGACCATTCAGTTAAAGT
The DNA here is from genome assembly GCA_027886185.1 of Rheum nobile. Taxonomy (NCBI): domain Eukaryota; kingdom Viridiplantae; phylum Streptophyta; class Magnoliopsida; order Caryophyllales; family Polygonaceae; genus Rheum; species Rheum nobile. The sequence continues at coordinate 21,611 of WOAB01000364.1, read as the reverse complement.
TGAATTTAGTAGTCCCATTCCTAACCCTGTTACTGAACAAAAGTCAGATGAATCTTTTCCCTCTTCACCTACTCAGAGTGATATGGGAAGATACTCCTCCATAAATGTTATCACCAAAATGGACTTTACAATAAACAAAGATTATCTAAGAAAAGACTTTGATTCCATTGAAAACAGGATCAAGAAAGTTTGGTTTTTGAAAATAGACAAAATAGTCAGAGATAAAATAAGAGAATTATGGTATTCTGATATGGAAAAATATAGGATCAATATCTTATTCTTCACATGGTTTCCTAATTACCTTAAGATTCAGGGAATAGAAAACCCTTTAGAACAGAAATCCATAGATGTCCAAACAAGGTTAACAAAAACCTGGAATCTTTTACCCTCAGGATCTACACAAAGTGTCCATCCTCCTCTACAAGGAATAAAAATTATTACAAAAGATGGAGAGGTTCCTGCTGAACCTTTCAAAAATCCTAGAATTGGTACTCCAGACAACAGTCCCGCTACCCTAGAAGATGTTAAGAAAATACATCAACAACACAACTATTCTAACCAAATCCTCCACACAATAGCCGAACAAGTTGAATTAATACATGATAAAATCAGTACGGAAACTATCAAATTCCCTAAAGACATCTCTAGACCTCATTTTCAAATTCAGGGGATAAAAAAGGAGATCATTAGTAACACTTCCCTTAATCCTTCTCTTAGTCTCATAGAATTAATCGATCAAAAATTAAAAAATGTTACGATTAATTGTATCGAGGACTGTAACAATTGTTCCAACACAGACTCAAGCAGTTCCTCAGACAACTCTGAAAGAGAAGATTGCCCATCTGGTGATAAGGCAATTGAAACCTTACAAACCTGCTTTGAGGAAAACCCCATTACCATTAATAGGATAAGAAACAACCATGATAGACCTCAAGCACACAGAAAAATATTTAGGAACACAGACACTAGAAACTTCTATCCTAGACCTACTCCTCCTGACCTTCAATATGAAGAGAGATCTAAGTTTAGATCCACAGATTATAATGGACAATCTATCTATGAATGGAATATAGATGGAAAATCCGAACATGAATACTTAATACCTTACAAGAAATGGGTATGGCTAATGTAGCCTATACAGTTGGTAGAAAAGACCCCAAAACTTGTTTTTCACTTTTAACTACTGGATTTACAGGCCAGCTTAGAAACTGGTGGGATAATGCTTTATCCTCCTTTCAAAGAGAAGAGATCCTAGATTTTACCAATGATAATGGTGTACCAGAACCTGTCCACCAACTTATATACACCATAAGTATGCACTTCATAGGCAACCCTAGGGAGGAAATCCAAGCCAATAGAGAGATCCTTTCTAATCTAAGATGTAAGACCCTTAGTGACTATAGATGGTATAAAGATGTTTTCCTGTCCTACGTCTACAAAAGAAATGATTGCAATAAGGGATATTGGAAAGAAAGATTTGTTACTGGTCTTCCCAACTTATTTGCTGATAGGATAATCCAGAAAATAAAAGATGAAATTCAAACAGAAGAAATTCCTTGGAAAGATATGACCTATGGCCAATTAACGGCTTTTGTCAAAAAAGAAGGGTTAGCCCTTTGCTCCGAATTAAAAATCCAGGCCAAATATGGTAGAGAAAAAGGATCTAGAAGAAAAGAACTAGGTAACTTCTGTGAGGCTTTTGGCCTTGCCAAAATAGAACCCCCCTCTTATAAATATAAAAAGGGTCATAAAAATAAACACAGAAAGTTTGATAATAATTATGAAAGACCTAGTTACCCACCTAGAAGGAAATTCCAACCAAGACAGACTAATAAAAAGATTATCTGTTTTAAATGCGGAAAACCAGGCCATAAGGCAGACAATTGCAGTCTCAAACAAAAGATCAATGAAATCTGTCAAGATGATAGTACCCTAAAAGATAGACTCACTAAAATCCTTTTGGAGGATTCTGAGAATGAATTTTATGCCCCTGATACTTCAGAAACTGAGGATTCAGGAACAACCCAATTCTGCAATGTTATCACCAAAAGTGATGAAAGAGAGGCCCTTTTAGAGCTTATCGATACCCTTGAAGATCCTCAAATAAAACGAGAATACTTCATGAAGCTAAAAGAACTAATATTTAAAGAACAACAACCCCAACTTGAAGAACCTTTTAGCATATCCAAAATTATTAATAAAAAATCACCTACTAAGATATTTTCCTCCATTACCTTGAAAGACCTACAAGCTGAAGTCAATAAAATCAAAAAAGACATAGGATCCCTTAACCAACATTTATTACTAAATGAGACCAAAGATCTTGAACTTGAAGCTAGAATAGCTCACCTAGAATTTTCTAAAAACCCTTACTCCAGCCCCCGTTCTCAACAAAATGAAGAAGAACATCCCGTCATTGAAGATTCTTTTATTGCGGCCATAAACAAGATCAACTTTCAAAAATGGTATGTTCATATTACCATAAAAATAGAAGACTTCACTCTTTCTACAGTTGCTCTCATTGACAGTGGAGCAGATCTAAACTGTATCTGTGAAGGAATAATCCCTTCAAAGTATTACCACAAGAGTCGTGAAAAAATTCTTGATGCTAGTGGTAGTCGTATGAACCTTAGTTACAAGATCCCTAAAGCCTCTATTTGTAATGAGAAACATTGTTTCCACAACTCCTTCATATTAATAAAAGGCTTAAATCAGCAAATAATCCTAGGAACACCCTTCCTGACACAAATCTGTCCGTTCACTGTTGATAGATTTGGCCTACATACAACAGTAATGGAAAAAAGGATTAGTTTTAAGTTCATTGCTGCGGTTGAACATAATGATATATCTACCCTACAGTCTGCATCTGTTAGCAGAACCTAAAACATTTTAACAAGAGAACTTGTAACATTAAACTCTTTCAATTCCCTACAGAGTCACAGACATACAGTGATTTCTAACTTGTTTTAAAGTTTTCAGGTTTTTAAAATGAGATCTCCCTCCCGCAAAGGAAAGGAAAAGGTTTTACCTTCACCTTCCTCCCAAGTTACAGCCAAAAGCAACTTCAGACCACTACAAGGACTTTTGCTCTCCAAAGAACAACTTGGTTTGCTGAATAACATTTGGAGGCTTCCTACTATGCCCCATGCAGCCAAGAAAAAAGTACAAGCCTTAAATACACTCAGTATCCACTTCCACGAATATGGAAATGTGATAAGAGAGAAAGAAAAAAGGGAAAAAGATTTGGGTGAACAACTAACCATTGTTACAGGTAGACGTTGGAAGAATCTCCAAACTCGTCTCCTCGACACACCAACACAAGAAGCACTTACACCACTCCTTGATGCCTGGCCCCAGGGAAAAGAGGTTCTAATACAAAAAACAGAAGAAGGCCATTTGGCAGACCTTATACAAGCTCAGAAAGAGCTTATCCAAATATACTTCGGTGAACCAGGGTGGAAATTCAAGGGAGTCACTGTTCGGCAATTCTCTACTATTAAACCAATAGCAGGGGGCTCAACAATGATGACAGGCGGACTTCTGAAGATCCTCCTTTACCTAAACACTTGCACCATGCCCAAAGACCTTATTCTAAAATTCTTCCACCTAGGTATGGTCCATAGTATCAGTTTCCTACCTAATATTGAAGGAAGAATAGAAGAGATCCTGCAGGCCTTTGGAGAAAAGTTCCTGTTAATAGGAAGTAACATGGCAACTTTTGGTCCAACAGTTGCCTACGTCCAAGCTACCCTCCCAAAAGTAACGGAATTCACCATGATTCCGTCAAAAAAGGTTATATGTTTCTCCCATGGTGTTTCAAAGGATGAAGACTGGAGAGACTGGGTAGGTCTGCTACCCACCAACTTTACAATACACGAGGAACATGAGCTCTATAGGCGCCACCAAGACGTTTCCTTCTTCTACAAAAATGCATACCTCTACAGTGGATGGAAGGCGTGTAGATTGGCAGCAGAAGGACATTATACACAAATCTGGGTTCCAGATAAATGGAGAATATGGCTACCTTTCAGCGGGGATGGCCAGTTTGCGGATTGGCGAAAATTCATTTCCCTGGAAGATGAGTTTAAACAAGAAGATGAAGATATGCTTGACACCGAAGACTGGGATGACATAAGCATTCCCGACACTCATAGAGACACCTAGCACAAGAACCCTACGCTAAGGTAAACAATAATAGTTCTATCTGTTCAGCAAAAGAGAAAAAGAAAGAAAAGAAAAGAAAAAAAAAGAAAAAAAGAGAAAAAGAAGAGAAAAAAGAAAAAGAAAGAGAAAAAGAAAAGTAGAGAAAAAGAAAAAAAAAAAAAAAAAAAAGAAGAGAAAAAGAAAGTTCTTTTGTTTCATTTTATGTTTTCATCTCAGGGGGTAATCTAGCCTGTTTTAGATTATCTCCTTTGAACATCTTATTAATTTGATAAAAGACTCAAGAAGTAGATCTCATAAGACAATAGGCCCATCATCAAGAAGGTAGTAGAGCCAACAAATCAAAAAGCTCAAATACCCATCAAGACACAAAAATTTATTTTCATAAATCCATATAAACATCACGTGATTATGGAGTTGATCATAGATGAAGGGAGTTGATATATAGAAAAGTAATAAATGCGATCAAAATGTAAACAAAAACATCGTAACTAAGCTAGATTAAATATATAGAGAAATTTGAAAAATATTGCCTACAAAATTTGGGAACAAATACTACTCCCTCCGATTGAATTTGATGGTTTTTGCATTTCATTTTTTACCAAATTATTTGTCATTTCAACCCCTCTTAATTACTATTTTCATTTTCCGATATCTAAACCAGTTGTTGTGTAGTACTCTTATTTAATTAATGAGGAAAAAAATATGTGTACGCGTCTGATCTGATATCTTTCAAATTGAATTTAATGCAAATTTAAGTGCATCTGAATTTATTGCTTAATGGATGCGTTTATAGAAATATAATTGCTTTTTAATTTGTGTGTAATTGGATAAAACGTCAATTGACTATTGAGTAACAAAATCAAAAGTCTAAAAGGCAAATTAAAAAAGATTTTTTGTGGTCTATTTTGGAAAGAATTAATGTTAAGAATATTGTAGATTTATTTTCGTATAGTGCATAAACAAATATTACAGAATATTATATGGTCAATATTGGAAAAAGATAATCAAATATTACATAATATTTTGTTGTATATTTTGGAAAGATTTTATTGTAAATAATATTCGTATGGCAAATGTAAGATTCTATTACTGCAGATTTTTTAAAAAAAAATCTAAAAAAACACAGGCTGTCACGTGTCCAATTAAATACTGTGACGCCACGTGACAGCGTAAAATTCAAGCTCATTCTGGTGGCGCCATGTGGCGTAATGGCTATTCTGCTTTAGTATATACATAGTAGATTGTTCATTTATTTTTGTTTTCTTGTAATTTGTATGCTTTTGGAAGACCCAAAAAAAAACTAAAGACCCTCTCAGTCGGATATCCATTTTATTCCCCATCTCATTCTTTTAATGGAGCCAAGTGTAAGTTTTTTTTAGCCAAAATTTTAAAAACCAATTAAGACCTTAATTTAGATACATTCCACCGTCAGATTTCCTTCTATATAAGTGCTTGCATTTTCTTATTTATTTTTATTTAAATCGGGCCCAATAATGAAGGAAGCTACCTATCATCACATCCTTTTAAACCATTTGTAACACCTTTGTATGTATTAATTTATAATATTGCCCATTAACATGTACATAATTACATTATGATTTGAAGCACTAATTTTTAATTTAGGTTGGATTTGTTTTCTCTTCTTCCTCCCAGTGTCTAATGTCCATCGCTCTTGCTTTTGTATCTTCGCTAGACTCCAATCTTCACAAGCATCATCAATAAGTTTGTGTATCCACAATTTAGAGAAGAATTAATTACATGTATAAAATTAATCATAAGTTTTAATCCCCTTTTGTTGGACCATCAAAACCTTCCATTCATTTATTCATTGAGTAACCAAAGCAAATGCAATATATGGAGTCTTATCAAGTTAATTACCAATCCTCCTCTGAATTGCAAAAATTTTCATAACTAACTATTTGAAGATTTAATCAACTAGTACAACAGGTATGCTACACTTCAATGCATCTATGAGCTATGACGATAGAAGATTTGTTGTGGGTATGACAATATGTAAAGTGGTGATTGACTTATGGGGCTTAAACTGTTTCTTAACGCTACAAAATTGATAGAAATTAAAATTGGACTGTATTTTGCACACGTTTTTCCTTATATTTAAGAAGGGGTATTAATGTCATGATATACAATAGTGCGTTGTGATTTCGAATATAATGTGATAATAGACAATCATGATAATGAATTATCATTTTTAATTGGTAATTTAGGAAGTTTCTAAATGGTGATCTTCATAGATAAAGAAAAAGAAGATAACTCTTACTAAAAAAAAAGAAAAAAGAAAAGATAAAGAATAACAATAAAGGAAACACAATATGAGGTGATGTGAATCGTTCCATATACATAGCATGTAAGCCACTAAATTTTATTTTATTTTAGTTTTTTTACATAACTCCCGAAAAAATATGAGCGCGACACGTGGCAAATTGAATATAGAGACGCCATGTGGCAGCATAAATTTTGGTTTATTGTGGGGGTGCCACGTGGCGCAATCATTATTCTGCTTTAGTAATTATATAGTAGATTACTCTGTACGAGATTTATTTATTTAAAAAACTAGTATCTTAAAATTATATATTTAATTAATATAGAACTGTTATAAAAGTAGATGAATAATAATATAAAAAAACTAATTGAATAAAAAATATTAAAAAAATTGATAAAATATTATCGAAAAAGATACAAAACTATCCATAAACTTTATATATAATAAAAATTTGCTAATTAATTCTGAAGTAGGGATAGCCATATCGCTAAACCCGAGCAAACGCAGGCCAACCCGCCCGTCTGCCCGGTCCGTCCGACATAAATGGGCGGATATGATTATTATATTTAGCCCGGCCCGCTCGGCCCGCCCATTTATATGGGCGGGATACGATCACTAATAATATTCCATTTAGCTCGGATAGCCCGTCCGGAAGCCCAAATTAATTTTTTAAAATAAATAAATTCTTATATATAATAAAATTCATATAAAATGAATATTATTTATATTGTAAACAACCTAATATTATACCCACAAGACACTTAAAATTGGCGATGTTGGTTATGACGAGTTTTATGACAAAGAAGATTCAACTAAGGTGTGATTGTGTGATGTATGCACTACGCTGGAGGCAACAAAAAGAAACAACCAACTCCATTTTCTTTTGAAATTTGCTTAATTGTGTAATGTTGTGTTATTTTGTGGGAAATTTGTTATGACAAGTTTGTAACAATAACTATGTTTACCGTTTGTAATAAAAAGATACTTTTTATGGATACTAGAAATCAAAGTTCGTGCTTCACACGAGCCTTTTGTGTATATTGTTTGATATGTATTTAATGTAATATCTAAATATTTTAGGTATAAAATGCTATGATTATACAAAGTATAATTTTATTTATTTTTAGGTCAGAAGTTCAATTTAAATTTTGAATTAAGGCGGTAGTTGTTTTTTGTAGGGATGTATTTTTTTTCCTATGAAAATATTGGGGGAATATTTTAGAAATGTCTATCTAATTATATGTTGTGCTTGAACTGAAGTATTGTAAGAAACTTCCTACAACAACTCTCATTTTATGCTCTACTACCCTCCACATTTCTAACTTTTGCCTTTATCTTACAAATATATTGTCTTTTAATAATGTTTTTTGTTATGCTTTAGTTATTAATATTTATTAATATATTGTTTTATTTTTTGGTCTGGAATATATATCGTTTTATTGGTCACATTGACTTTACATATTCCTAGACAAATATCATTTTAATAAAAATATATTAGTCATTACTTCCTATTCTTATAAGTAATAGAAATAATTGATGACTCTGCATATTCTTAAACCTTGTTATATTTTATATAAAAGTACATTAGTTATTTATTGGTACATGCTTACTCTTCTTAGCGAAATTATAATTCATAACTTCTTCCTTGTACATTTCATATGTGAGAGTGAGTATATGTCAATTATTTCAACTTCCATTCTTGATTAATTTCTCTAGACCAAGAAAAATGAGGCCAAATTTAGTATATATACATGATGAGTGTAAAATGAATATGTATAAAATAGAACAAAAAAAATCATCCTTAACCAAAATAACAGTACACCCTACCTAAATCGATTAGTACAAAAAAGGAACTAAAAATACAAACCTAGTTGAATTTATGCTATCAAAAGTTGAAGGGTTTACATCGTCCATAAAATAGTTTGCTTTAATGATCTGTTCACATAAACAGTGTGTCCTTAATTAAAATGTATGTGTAGAGACTGCCTTATTATTTTGAAAGAAGAAAGTGTATCTAAAAATGTGAATTTAAATTGCTTTCCTTTCAGTCACTAATATACTTGTCCAAATGATTCTATATGTTGAGTATAACACATTTGCATGTCCTCATAATGTTGAAAACATTATGAGATTATTAAACACTACTCCATGTTGAAAACAAAATATAAAAATAAACACAATATAACTAAATACATAGAAAATTTTACGTTATTGTACATGATTTAATGTTTTATGCATTGCGTCAACTTGCTTTATTTCGGGCAGCCCCTGTATAAGTAGAGGACATAATTTTCATCAATTTATATTAACAATTACAATGTGTTGATCTAAATACAGATAATTTGTTACCTTATTTTGCGTGATGAAGCTTTCTAAAAGCTTCCTTAAACAAAATATTCCTTGTGTGTTTAAAGCAATTTTGATCCCCTTCAAACAAAAAACATTTATATTAATAATTATAATGATTTGATCTAAATAAAGATAATGAGTTGATCTAAATACAGAGAAATTTGTTACCTTATTGTGCGTGGTAAACTTGTTGAAAGCTTCCTTAAATACATTTTCTTGTGTGTTAAGATAATTTTGACCCCGTTCAGCCAAAATATTTTGAAACTTTGTGGATCTGTCACTCTAGAGATGACAACATAAAGTTGTCTATAACTTTCAGTTATTTATTGAATTAGTGAAAAAATTAAACCAAATATATCCTTGCTTTGTTATGTACCATGTTATCGGATAGAATGAAGCATGTGTGATGTGTGTAATTGATCTTGTCGAAGGCATCCCACTTGCGACAAACATGTCGGAGTTAAACCCTTCGTTAGTTGGTTTAGTGGTATATAGTTTTCTTTCATGATTGTTATTGTGTGTGAAGGATGGAGCAGCGAAGCGAAGAGTAGTGGGGTGGCAATATAGATCTATGCTCTAGTAAAACAACCTCTTATGGTGAAACGGTGAATGAGTCTAGTGCGTTGGATGTTGATGAGATTAACGGATAAGATTTAATGGAGGGAGGTACAAAATAATTTAAATAGAATGCACACACTAGATTACCTAATTTTATGAGATTTGTTTTTCCCATTTACTCTCTCTCTCTTCAATCCACTGATTCAATTTCCCATTAAATCGTATCTCCCTTTCTCCTTCCAAAAAACCGTTCATCGTCTCCCTCAATGCTCTCTCTCAAAAAATCGTTCATCGTCCTCGCTCTAGCAAGCCTCCTCACCGGCATACAACGTGAATGGTGGCCAAGGCTCGCCGACGCGCTTCTGCTCTAAGGTGGACTACGAAGCGTTGCGGACTTGCGGCTGTTCTTTCCGGTGGCTGTTACTCGTTCGACGTTGACCAGGTAACTTCTCTTTCAATCTTCATCTCCGACCTCCGATTACCGATTATTGTTGTTCATCCTCATCCGATTCTTATTCCGTGTTGAAGCCCTAATTATTATAATCTCGCATTGCTGTCCATAATTTTTCGTGATTGAATATATCATGTATAACTGTCTGAGAATTTAGGATTCTACGCAAAAAAAATAATTAAGGTTTTTATTGTTCAAACACCGACTTCGTGTGGTGTGCCTAGAAGACTGATTATTTGACTAATGCCGCATAGAGTTTGAATGGTAGCAACTAAGCAAGAATTCTGATTATTATCTTTTTGTTTTGTTTGAATGTCTATTGGCTTGACTACTGTATTAGCAGTACATCAAAATTTGTTACCCCCCTCCCTGTCTATGCTGAATTATAATTAAGTTGGTCGATCAGTTGTGGAGTTAACCCACAACAATATAATTAATTGAGGGTGTCTTTGTTGTACTACTCCTTCTTGCCGGCTGCTTTTGACTTCGTTACTTTGGCTGCTTTTGACTTCGTTACTTTGGGTAATTACTAATTACTAATTGGATATGTTACTTTTATTCAATTTGCTTATTTTGTGATTTTGTTGATTTTATTGGTTTAATTTACTAATTTTGTTGATTTTACTTTGCTGATTTTATTGGTTTAATTGCTGATTTTGTGATTCACTCAAATCTTCTAATTTGGGTAGTCAATAGTTTATTCATCTTGTTTTGTAATTTGGGTAGTCATATATAATTCTGTGATTATGGATTACGTTTTGGACGTGAATGTGATATTCATTGTATGGTGATATGCATTTTCCATCCAGTGATATGCAGAATATACTATATGATATGCAATTTGTAATTATGGATTATTTCCTTGGCCGTGAATATGATATTCATTTTGTGTGGATGAGATATGCATTTTTCATAAATTGATATTCAGAATATACTTGTATATATGCAATTTTTTATGATAGATTATTTCATTGGTTGTGATTGTGATATTCATTTGTGTGGATGAGTTATGCATTTTCTATGTATTGATATGCAGAATAAGCCGTGGGCGCAGCCAAGGAAGATCTCGCTGAGTGATATTCTCGTCAGAAGCTGAGAAGAACACCCGCAGACACGAAAAGGAAGCCGCGGGCGCGACCAAGGAAGATCTCGCTGAGTCCGGACATGCAATTATGTGGATGGGATATGCATTTATTGTACAGTGATATGTAGATACCTTGTATGATATACAATTTGTAATTATGGATTATTTCCTTGACCGTAAATATGATATTCATTTGTGTGGATGGTATATGCATTTTTTGTACAGTGATATGCAGAATATACTTGTATTATATGCAGTTTTTTCTCTCTCCAATCCCCTTCTCTTTGTACAATGATATGCAGAATATACTTGTATGTTTTAAATTGGAATATCAAGTACCACAATGTGCATATATGTTCAATGTTTTTGAATATCCAATATATATACGATTGACCATGTCCATGATCACGAATAACAATTATTCAATAAATACTTGAACAATATTCATCTTTTTGTGTCGATATGTAGATTTTTCGTGTCGATATGCAGATTTTTCGTGTCGTAATTGTGAGTGAGAATCATTTGGCATGTTAAGTATTAAAGTTTTCTTCTATTTGCATGTATCCTATATCCTTGTGTGCATTGCTATTGCTTTATTAGTGGTAAGGTTTTCTCCATTGATATTGTAGTAAGTACTATCAACAACTGTCTGAATTGGTAGTTAATCAAGATCAGGGTGGGAACAACCATAAGAATAGTGAAAGAACTTGGATTTAATAGATTTTTGTGATCAAATTACATCTTGTATTGTGGATCTCGTTCTAGTGAAACTACTTTCCCCAATCATATTCTCAAATCAACTAAACCTGTTACTTTGCTCTGCTTGATAACCAAAACCCCCTTTCCTTGTTACTTGTTAATCATAATTGCATACTTTCATCAGATCTTCCTTGTGGGTTCGACCCTTACTTGCTTGCTATCATCTGTTTAGTAGTTGTGTTAGGACTTTTACTTTGACTAGGCCATCAACGATATTTGCATTGCATATTCGGCCACGTCAGTGGACATAGAAAGAACATGGGAAACGCTGGTTGTATAAGGGTGATAGAAAAATAGAAACCATGTTTGATTTCACATGACATGGACTTGACTACACTGGCAGAGGAAATGGATTCAGAATAACCCATTTGATGAAGAAAAGTATTTTGTGCAGATGCAATACCTTTATCCAAACAAACCTGAACTTCCTCCCGATCGTTTTAAATGATGACAACGATCTAGAGGCATTCAAGTTCTTGAACAAGAGTGGAGCAAATGCATTAGAGTGGAAGATTGATCTAATACGCCAACTTCCTAATGAAGGAAGGATTCTAAGTGCAAGGGTTGAACATCATACTCTTCATTTCCAACAGCTCCACAATTGACTCAGAACCAAGACAATAAATAGTTTATTAGGTCATTTTTTCAGAAAGTCAGAGCAACAGACACTGATGTCAGATCAGTAGATGAAATTATGAAGCTAACAACGAAGCAAAGTTAGAAGAATAAATAGGGACGAAGTGAGGGCAAAAAACAAAAGAAAGTGTCCCATGATAGTGGAAGACATTATATCAGTGAGCAACGATGATAATGACATTGAAGTTGATCATCAAGAAACAAAGAAAAGGAGAAAATGACTGATTATGCCAATTGTGGAGATTTTTTTGAAGACAAAATAGGAGATGGTCTTGATTACGGGGCGTCTATGCTTCAGGTGATGATGCTCATGTTGATGATGGTGATGAATTAGGCCTTAGGGTATGCTTCAGGTGATGATGTATGTCATTTTGGTCTTAATGATGTGTGGGATGAATATATTGCAATCAGGGAACATACAAGGAAGCAAATAAAGGAGGACCAAGAAGACTTTGATGTTGATGAATAGATGCTTATAGATATTGAAAAGAGGTACTATCCATCAGAAAGGGACATGCAAGCAATGTTGGTTGAAGACGAGGATACAAATGATAATGTTGAAAACAAGTCGTCATATCCAACAGTGAAGGTTGGACAATACTTCAAATCTAATGAGGAGTTCAAAACTGCACTTTCTATGATGACAATGGAAAATTGCTTTGAGATGCGTGTGAAGAGGTCTGGCAAGTCGTCATATGAAGTTGCATGTGTTGATGACAATTGCACCTTCCTTTGTCGTGGCTCAGTCTATCGCAAAACGTCATTGTTAAAGATGCAAGAATTTGGGCCGGATCATAGATGTGGCATGAGAGTAAAGCACAATCATCACAGATGAGCAACTTCTCGGCTGATTGCAGATAAAATACTTCACAAGTAATTTTTCTTGCCTTTGATCATTTTTTCTTATCAAAGGCCAATATCATTTGGTAATACATTGACTTCGTGTTATGTCAGGTTTTTAAACGGCCGTAAAGGCCTCCGTGCTTCACAGATTCAAGATTTCATGTTAGAGCTGGGAAGAAGGACAAGCTACTACAAAGCCAATTGAGCGCGGCTCTTTGCCCAGGATATGGCACATGGTACAACTGAGGAAAGCTATACCACCACGTACTCTTACATACACATGTTAGAGAAATCAAGTCCTGGAACATACACGAGAATAATAAGAGATGCTGACCAACGCTTCAAGTAAGTCTTCTGGGCTTTAGGTCCATGGATAAGGGCAACACCACATCTTAAAAAGGTTAGTACGAGTGTAATAATTTCAGGACACATGTTTTCAATGTCAGGTCAAACACCTATATGTCTGCATGTGTGAAACACATGCAATCAAATAGGTCAGCCCGAATGTTCAGAGCTCAGGCCATAGTGTTATCGCCATGCCATATTTTGGCAATGTCAGGACAAACATCTATACTGCATGTGTGAAAAACAGAACAAATAAATATTTCAGACTACATTTGTCTTTGTCAGGGCATATAAGTACCTTTTCAGGACAATTCTTTTACAACATAGTTTCGCATATGTAGGTAATCTCAGTTGACGACACTCACTTGACTTCCTTATTTAAGGGCATACTTCTCCTAGCTACGACTCAAGATGGAAATGACCAAATATATCCACTTGTTGTTGCAGTTGTTAACAATGAGAACGATGTTGCGTGGTCATTTTTCTTTAGTGAATTGAGGGTTGTTGTTCCAGATCATCCCAATGTGTATTTTGTGTCTGACTGTCATGTTAGCATTGGGAAGGCTATGAGAAATAGCTATTTTTCGCCAAGCATAGGTTTTGCATTTATCACATCTACCAAAACTTCAAGAGGAAGTATGGCAGGCCAAATCTCTTTGGCGTCTTCAATAAAGCTGCGAAGGTGATGTGACCCAACCCTCCATGTCAGCTATAGAGGAGGAAGACGCCATGAAACTTTCGCCTACATGTCCTATCCCCGCGCCAGAGCGAAGAGTGTCCAAGCAGCGACACAATCCTTGGTGACCAGACTTGTAGCTAGCCACGACCAGATCACTACAGCGTCCGAGCTTTTGTGTCTCGTCAGCGTAGCCGTGACTGACTCATCTACAGCTACATCCATTCCGAGCTAGATTTAGAAGACTTTCTATTTCTAGTTCTTACTATTTCTATATATTACTTCTTTAGTACTTTCTGTTTACAATATTTTTATTTTTAGTAGCTGCTAGTTCTGGAGTGGATTTCATTTGTGTTAAATGGGCGCCAGATTTAATAACTAGGGAGTCTGGCCCATTAGGGAAACTCTCTAGTATAAGTAGGAATTCTTGTCTTCATTCCTAGTTACGTCGAAATAGAGCAATTGTTTACAATCGAGCAATCTCCTGAACCCGGGCCCTGACGTCAACGGTTAACGCGTTTCTAGTTGAATTATCCTGGCACGTTAACTTGGTTACCCATCAATTATCCGCAACCAAACACAAACCCTAATTTCCCTATGCCTCACGGCTGCCCCCATCTCCTCCACCCTAGTGCAGCCGCCGAACACCACCATTCACCAATCCTCCACCTCGCGCCACCATCTCGCCATCAACTTTGTCGTCGGAATCCTAGTGCCGCCGCCAGAAGTTTGCCGCCGCCCTTTTCCTGCTTCCGCCGTTCCAATCATTACAGAAGAGATTTTGCGCTCTACTATGCGTTCATCGGATCCTTGACGACAACTTGTAGTCTTCCTTCGGGCAAGGTTACATCAATTGGCATCAGAGCCTTTGAACCGCGTAAGTCGTTCCAACTCTTTTTTCATCATCACTCCTTCGCTTCCGTAAATCAATTCCATCATCATTTTTTTTTCTTGCCATCTGAATCCAAAAAAAAAACGCAACAAAAACCCTAGGAATGGTGGCTAAGAAATTCGGCCATCATCACACAAAAAAATCTGGACAGTGCCGTACCAGTTCACACAGATTTTCAGCAAATTCGTGTTTTTTGCTTGGTTCTTGATTGTGTTTATTGTAGATCTTCTTGCATATAGGCTTAGAAGCAATCCTTGCCACTATTTGCCTTGATTTGCACCACCAATCTACATATTCTTAATCTCCTTCTTTTCCACTTGATCATCACTGAATTTCTGCACTTTTGCTGCTGTAAATTCTTGTTTGATGTTCGTAATTTTGCTGAACTGCGCCTGCTGCTGTGTTGCGCCATTGTGTTCGTGTGTTGCGGCTGCTTGTTTTGCAATTTTGTGGAAGCAATCCTTGGTTATCAAAAAAAAAATTACAGTAGCTGTTTGCAGATTACAAAAATAAATAAATTTGGAACCACACAAGCCAAAATAAGGCAAGTGCGTTTCTTTGCAGTGCAAGAAGGGAGATCCCGGTCTTGAATCTGACACCTTCAATTCAAAAAAAAATATCGAGGCCACACAAGCCAAAATAAGGCAAGTGCGTCTCTTCGCAAGTGATTCATTTATCGTCTTCTATCTCTTTCACTGTTTGGGCTGCATATCTTGGTTGACTGTGTTGTTCTTACTTCTGTGCTTATATCCTTGCATATCTACTTTCGACATTTTCTTTGCTGAGCATTGCCTTGATTTTGTTGATTGTTGTGTGACTTGCTTTAGCCAGCTCGTAACCGCCCACACGGCCAGCCAGAATAGTTTCCTAAGTGATGCTGTTGAGTTCGGTTCTGCTTACCTGTTCATTGTTTCTCTTTTGCTGTTGTTGTTCGCTTGATCATGTGGTTTGCATCATCTTGCGTCAGGTACCATGTCAGAAGGTGATATACCTCGCGATACAGGCTCAGAGACTGCTGAACAGAAGATGCTACGCAATTTGCTTGCTACCAACAAAGTAAGAGATGCTGTAATACCCCTCATTTTTCCATTTTGGGTAAGGAAATTTTTGGTATTTTTGAGCTTTACTCGTATGAGTTATTATTGCAAAATAATTGTATGAGATATTGTTGCAAAATAATTATATAAGATATTGTTGTAAAATATTTATATAAGATATTCGTGTAGGATAATTGTGGACTCAAGCAGGCACCAGTACCAGCACCGGCATCATGTAAGATGGGTGGGTGGCTTGGTAGCTGTGTTAGCTTGGCCTGGAGTGTCACAAATATATGCAGGATAATTATGTAAAGTATTTGTGCAAGATATTTATATAAGATATTTGTGCACGGTATTTATATAAGATATTTGTGCACGGTAATTGTGCGAGGTAATTGCTTGAGATGTTTGTGCTAGATGGTGGCACGAATATAATTAACCCGGGATTAGGATTATTTGATCTCTTGATGAGATGGGACAAAAACGGGTAAAAGTGTGAGTTTTGGCCGTGACCGCACCCGGCGCCAGGCGCCACCGCACCGCGCGGCAAGGCCAGAAAACAGAGCAAGCTTATCGTCTTCCCCGCAAGTGGCTCGGAGATATTTTTAGGGCAGTTTTGGGCAGGCCAAGTGGGCTCGCTAGTGGCCTTCGCCTTTGTCCCCTTGTCCCCTTGGAGGTGGTCGGATTTGTGCTATAAAAGGGGTGAAACCGAACCCTTTCTTTCTCTCTTCTTCTTCTCTCTTTCTCCTCTGTTTTCCCCTGTTTCGCCATTGATGCACGAGCTGTGAGCTCGGTTTTGGGCTTGAATCGAGAGGCTTCGTGGGTTGGAGAAGGTTGCCAAGGTGTTAGGTGAAGCTTAGAGGTGCTTTGTGATCAATTCGAATGCAAGACGAAGCTTGAATCGATTGGGTAATAATTCTTTTCCGCCATGGCTGTTCTTGGAGCTCGCCTCTGTCACTTGACCGCACCCGGCGGCAGGCATGTGGCGCACCCGCGGCAAGGCTGTCCGAGAAGGGTTGTTTTGGAGTTTTGGCTTGAGGTTTGGCTCGATCCTTTGATTCTTTTCCTATTCTTTTAGATTCATTTATGAGGATATTTGATCTAAGTTAGGATCTTGTTATGGGTCGTTTCCTAGGGATTTTTATTCCAGATCTGTCCCCGTTTTGGATTCAGGAACCCGTTCTTAAGCTTTGTTTGAGCTCGTCTATTCCAGGCAAGTGGCGGTTCGCTCTTGCTCATCATTCCATACTTTCATTAATTATCAATTGTTTAGTTGTTAATTAATTTGGGACGATTCTTATTATGTTGGGAACAGTTTTGATAACTATATGTGATTAAAATCTGATATTATAATAGGTGTATTTCTGCTAGAATCAACGCTATTATAGATATGTTGTAATTATGTGGCTTGAGATTTTGATATGATTCGTTGATGTGTTGAACTGTTTGAGTTAGCACTTGAGATTTTGATGTGATTTGTGATATGTGGAACTGCTTGTGTTGCATTTGTGTGAATCATTGGTGAATGTTTTCCGCCCTTGCTTAGTCTATTCATTAGACTAACCCCTTGTATTTTATTTATCTGTAACGTCATGGGGGTGTCGTCCGTCCGTTTCGGCACATGCAGATCCGAGGAGGCTAGAGCGACTATGAGGATGGACGGTGTTTTGTTTTCGACAACTTGTTTTATCGTTGTATTTAAAAGACTTCCGCTGTTGTATTTCTGATTAATTGGGTCGTTTTTGGAATCGTGTAATTCCGACCATGTGGTTTAATAAAAGTTATGATTTTAGTATTTTAACTATGTTTAAGACAGTTATGTCATTGGAAAAGCCTGGGGTGACTTCGGGGTTTACGTCCGGAGTCATCAGCAGTAGCACTTTCGATTTGGGGTGAAATTCGAGGGGTGTTACAGAATTGGTATCAGAGCTAAACAGTTTCGTAGGCTCTGTTACAGAATGGTATCAGAGCCGAAAGTTTATAAACGGGTTTATTTAAGGAGTATGGGATTTAATGGACCATTTACTCGTTTGTTTGAAAATATTTTCAAACGGCTCTTGTGAACTCACGGGCGGCACCAGTACCGACACCGGCACCGTTGGGTGGCTGGGTGGCTTGGTTGTTGGGTAGCTTGGCCTGGTGATGTTACAGGTCCGGTTTGAAATATTTTCATTCGTTGAAATATTTTCACTTATTTGAAATATTTGCGAAGGCTCTAATTTTCAAAATGAAAAAGTTACACCGTTCATAGTCGTGCCTCTTCTCTTGAGTCTGTTAAGGTGAATCTCTAGTTAGACTTGAGTTCCTAGATTCCTTGTTATGTTTTGAGGTTATTAAGGGTGGTAAGGTTGTGTTGAGGTAGGTTCTCATTGGCTAGTACAAGTTTCGGGTCGAAATTTAAATTAAGGGGTAGTAATGTATACTCATTCAGGGGGTGGAAATTTATATAGCTTTAGTAAGTAGTTATGTAATACCGTTGAATTTTGGTAAACATTTTGGTATGAGCTTTATAGAGTTATTGTTGCAAAATAATTGTATAGATATTGTTGCAATAATTATATAGATATTATATATATAAGATATTCGTGTAGGATAATTGTGGACTCAAGCAGCACCAGTACCAGCACCGGCATCATGTAAGATGGGTGGGTGGCTTGGTAGCTGTGTTAGCTGGCCTGGAGTGTCACAAATATATGCAGGATAATTATGTAAAGTATTTGTGCAAGATATTTATAAAGAATATTTGTGCACGGTATTTATATAAGATATTTGTGCACGGTAATTGTGCGAGGTAATTGCTTGAGATGTTTGTGCTAGATGGTGGCACGAATATAATTAACCCGGATTAGGATTATTTGATCTCTTGATGAGATGGGACAAAAACGGTAAAATGTGAGTTTTGGCCGTGACCGCACCCGACACCAGGCGCCACCGCACCCGCGGCAAGGCCAGAAAACAGAGCAAGCTTATCGTCTTCCCCGCAAGTGGCTCGGAGATATTTTTGGGGCAGTTTTGGGCAGGCCAAGTGGGCTCGCTAGTGGCCTTCGCCTTTGTCCCTTGTCCCCTTGGAGGTGGTCGATTTGTGCTATAAAAGGGGTGAAACCGAACCCTTCTTTCTCTCTTCTCTCTTCTCTCTCTTCTCCTCTGTTTTCCCCTTTCGCGCATTGATGCACGAGCTGTGAGCTCGGTTTTGGGCTTGAATCGAGAGGCTTCGTGGGTTGGAGAAGGTTGCCAAGGTGTTAGGTGAAGCTTAGAGGTGCTTTGTGATCAATTCGAATGCAAGACGAAGCTTGAATCGATTGGGTAATAATTCTTTTCCGCCATGGCTGTTCTGGAGCTCGTCTCTGTCACTTGACCGCACCCGGCGGCAGGCATGTGGCGCACCCACGGCAAGGCTGTCCGAGAAGGGTTGTTTTGGAGTTTTGGCTTGAGGTTTGGCTCGATCCTTTGGATTCTTTTCCTATTATTTAGATTCATTTATGAGGATATTTGATCTAAGTTAGGATCTTGTTATGGGTCGTTTCCTAGAGATTTTTTATTCCAGATCTGTCCCCATTTTGGATTCAGGAACCCGTCTTAAGCTTTGTTTGAGCTCGTCTATTCCAGGCAAGTGGCGGTTCGCTCTTGCTCATCATTCCATACTTTCATTAATTATCAATTGTTTAGTTGTTAATTAATTTGGATGATTCTTAATTATGTTGGGAACAGTTTTGTAACTATATGTGATTAAAATCTGATATTATAATAGGTTGTATTTCTGCTAGAATCAATCAACTATTATAAGAGATATGTTGTAATTATGTGGCTTGAGATTTTGATATGATTCGTTGATGTGTTGAACTGTTGAGTTAGCACTTGAGATTTTGATGTGATTTGTGATATGTGGAACTGCTTGTGTTGCATTTGTGTGAATCATTGGTGAATGTTTTCCGCCCTTGCTTAGTCTATTCATTAGACTAACCCCTTGTAGTTTATTTATCTGTAACGTCATGGGGGTGTCGTCCGTCCGTTTCGGCACATGCAGATCCGAGGAGGCTAGAGCGACTATGAGGATGGACGGTGTTTTGTTTTCGACAACTTGTTTTGTCGTTGTATTTAAAAGACTTCCGCTGTTGTATTTCTGATTAATTGGGTCGTTTTGGAATCGTGTAATTCCGCGACCATGTGGTTTAATAAAAGTTATGATTTTAGTATTGTAACTATGTTTAAGACAGTTATGTCGTTGGAAAATCCTGGGTGACTTCAGGGTTACATCCGGAGTCATCGGCAGTAGCACTTTCGATTTGGGGTCAAATTCGGGGGGTGTTACAGATGCGCTGATAACCGAGCTCCTGCGTCAGAATGCAGAGCTCTTAGCTCGACAACAACCATCTTCCATCGATCGGGGTCAGTTACAGGCAGATGAGTTGAGCGCCCTAGCCCTAGAAAAGGCAAGGGTAAATCTGTGATGACTCCCTCAACATCGACTCCAGGCCAACTAAAATGCATCGAGTCGCAGAGAGAAAGCACTGTAGTTCCGCAGCATTATCGACAACAACGGTATGCGCAGATATGATCCAGGAGGAAGACCCTGCAGTTCTAGAGGCAGATGATGAGTTTCCCAGGAGGAACATGATGACGATCAGGTTCATTCAAGTGGTCGACGTAGGCGAGGCCGTTCTCCTACTTTCCAGCCTCCTACAGGTCGACCACTCCGCATGCAATCAGGTTCGCATCTTCAACAGCCTCCACGTCAGCATCGGCAGACTACTGCTTTGCCTTTTGATGGTTGATGCATTTCAGGATCATCAGAGTGTGCGCACGCCTATCTATTCTGATGAGGATCATCGGTTTGATGAGTACGACCTTGAGGAGGATGAGGGTCAGTTAGGTATGCTGATGGGTTTCACCCACCCCTACAGGACCCCCCTGAGTTACAACAGCACCCCACACTATGTCCCACCTCCTCGCCTGCCTCAGAATCAGGCAGCGTATTGGAACATTGTCCAACCCGGCAACCGACAGCAGGCTCGCTAGCATCAGCGCACCGCTGCCGCACATCAGCGTCAGCGACAGCCTGCTCGTGTCCCACAGCCGTATGCTACGCCTGCTCACTGTCAGTATGGAGCTCCTCCTCCGCCTGCAGCTCATCACTTCAAGCAATTAAGGACCCTGCAGCTCCATTTCCTGACCGCCGAGCCCACCACCTGTCCATCGCCGAGATGTAAAGGTAAAGATCAAACCTTTCTTTGGATTATATGACCCTTCTGTTTTCATTGAGTGGTTGCAGAACACAGAGCATGTACTCCGACACTTGACTGTCCGGAGCATGAGAAGGTAGGCTCGTTACCTTATATTTTGAGGGCGTTGCTCATTGCCGTGCTACTCAGGGTGCTGATTCGCCATAGGAGTTCTTCGCTCACCTGGAGGACATGTACTTCAAGGCTGACGTCAGTGTTGCTCCAGGGACTTTGAGGACAAGGTTCATCACCGGGCTTAAAAATCAAAAAGCCCATACAGGACAAGGTCGACGTGTTGCCGATCAAGGACCTCAACA